>CABEEJ010001461.1:51904-115268 GCA_901482245.1 Timema douglasi
GGGGGGGGTGTTATTTCCACATATGATTTATCACCGTGGTTTTGCCATCCTTTCTTCACGATTATGCGTGTGGACTTTCTTTAACTTACCTTCCTTACCCCTATCCTTTAAATAAATCCTTTATTAGTCCATGTGTTGAAAATAATAATTAATAAAATGTATATTCAAATAAATTCTCCCTTCAAGAGTCTAGCTACCAGCCATGATACATCAGGAGTAGTGTTTATATTAAGGGCACCGCCAACTGGAAGAGAAATATCCTCACGCTGCAATATTTCTTATGTAAATGGCAGCTATGCAGCTTCCACATTCCTAAAACAATCCTCAATTATTTTTGAAATTTCTGTCGTGACCCCGTTGTAAAACGACTTTATTTGTTTGAAGAATGCTAAATATATGTTTATAATCAGTTGATTTGGGCCCAAAGCTGAGACATTTCGAATTAAGTACTGTCGAAAACAAATCATTTTAACCATTTAGTGAATTCCTTAAAATCATAAAATAAAAAATGTTAAATTTTTAATCTTGAAGCGCTGGGTTTCTTAACCTAGGGTCCGTGGGTAGAGTTCAGGAGCTGCTTAAACCTGTGGGAACAACAACCTTCACACTAATTTGTCATTAATAAAATAAAACTTAAACTTTTATATATTTTAAACGTATTGTCTTGTTATTTAATTCGTTAGTAAAGAAGTACATACATTATTGGATCACAATTTTTTTTAATATTCTGATAACTGTATTTATATATAATTGGTTCACTTTGTAATCCCACGTATTTAGTGTATTTAAAAACATTATTCTGAGACTGGGTCCGTAAACTTCACCAGACTGTCAAAGGGGTCCATGGCACAAACAAGGTTAAGAACCCCTACTAAAAAGACATGTTGATACCATTCACCTCCATTTTGGCGTGAACAATATTTAATAAAACCACTAATAAAGCGCCTTCTTAAAACTATAATTTAATGTTCCTGTCAAGACTTGGAAGCTTTTATTCTATTGTCTTGTTTATCTGTCCACTCAAGGTCATTAAAGTTTATATGAAAAGACTGTTAAAATGTTTAAATATAAATTTAACTTTCTAAGTATGTTAGGAATATGAATACAATTTTCTTATTTAAAAAAAACACATGGCTGTGTTTGGATAAAATCTCGTGAAGTTGTTCATCTTATGGAGAACGGAAGAGTTTAAAATGCGGCAATAGAAGGAAACTGTTGACCAACAACAAGCTGAGCACATCTGCATACGAGTGACGTGAGGGAATGTGTGTTACCGTAATACTTGCCTCTGACGATTCCCGTGTGGCGAGTTACCTCACAGTGACCGAATGACCTCTACATTCACCGGCTCTACAGACAATTTGGAGCCGCGTCAGTCCTGTTTGTAAGTAAGACGTACCAACAATGTGACCTGTAGTGGTGTCTGAGTGGTCTAAGGTTAGACTCACATTGCAATCATCAAGGGTTAAAATACCAGAATAGGGCACTGGGGGTAGTTTTTAACATTAAGTATTTTCCCCGTGGTTTTCCTCATCCTCGCTCCACGCTAATAAGAACGAATTTACTCTAAGTTGCCATCCTCGTCTTTACCCTTTAAATTAAGTCGTTAACAGCCCTTGTTTCTAATTATAAACTAAAACAAAATTAGTATAAACTAAAAAGTGAGATTTGTGCGTCATTGTTAACATTTAGCACAAAAAAACACAATTAAATTGGCTATTTATAAAATGTGATAGGAAATTTAAGTAAGCTTACATCATTCTAACAAATGTATTATTTTACATTTGAATTTTTAATATATAGTTTATGTGCCATTTAAGACTAGTTAGTAAAATATAATTCATTTATAGTTTGAATAAATAAATTTAAAAATAATTATCTGATATGTGTATACTAGTTATAGTGTAATATATTAAACAATATTGTAAGCAATAAATTATGTATGAAAACATTGGCAAGAAAAAATAAAAATAAAATAAAAATTATAAGCTTTACATTTAAGAGTTGAAATTTGTAATGGCCCTGATTTGACCCTAAAGAATATTTGAAAGCATTGACAATATTCTCCTCTTAATTATATATATGATTTTTATTTGAATTTTATATTTTATTACTTGGCGCTTAAAGCACGCTTTCTTCTAAATTATTCATATATGATAGTTACCAGATTCTAACTAGGAAATTACTAGTTATTTCTTGTTGTTAAGCTCAAGTCCTGAAGTTAGGAGGCATCAGTTACTGTAACTAACTTCAGTGTGTGATGTAAAGTTGATTCAAAATTGCAATGTAAAAGTCTTTTGAAATTAACTTCCTGCTCTGGAACAACCCAGAACATCGTAGATGTTCAATTTGAGGCAGTGTTCGATTCTCGGCCATTCTGTATGCTTCTATACGTTTTCGCGAACTAAGAATTCTAGTAAGTTCTATTGGACTGAGATATATCACGGGTGGTGTAATTTCAGAGCTCACTGTGATACCAGTCATTGTCTCGGACGGACGTGTGTTAGGTGCTCGTCTAGATTGTGCGCAACATGGTCATTTTTCTATCCAAGTATCAATAATTATCATTGAATAAACCAATATCAAACTCTATCTGACGTTGGTTATTTCTATCATAGAAAGTGAGGGCCAATGTCGGAGTGATAATAACTATTTTAAACGTGACAAATGACGAAACAACCGCGGGACAATCAAACAAGTAAAAAACCCGTAATGTTATAAATGACTTACAAACGTGGGACATTTATAATCAAAAATATTACGTAAGGTAGCAATTGGCGAACCAACGTGGAACAGCTATAAGAACATAACAATTGGCGACCAAACAAGGGGCCCGTTATGAGAGCGTAACAAATTTAAAAAGGACTATTATTAAGTTACAACATGTTAAAAATAAACCAACTAAAATAATATATATAATTTTGAATTTTAAAACATAAGTTGTTAAAGTTGATAAAGTGTGAGACTAAATGGTTCACAATTTTGATCGTTTTATATCAAGTCAAAGACTTTTCTTTAAAATATTAAAATGTTGACAACCATCTCAAACAAAACGATAATATTATAACAAGAAGCAGGAAGTTGGAAGGCCTGCTCAGATAAAGCTAGAATGAAAACTGTTTCACATGACGCCATGCACTGGTGGTGTTAATGGGCTAGAGAAAAACGGTAAAACTGGCCCGTTGTGTTGTTTTCGTTTTAGCAAAAAGCACAGATGTTTTGATGTACAGTAAATGGAGATCGATTAGAATAAGTGCAAGTGGAAAGATAAAAGTCATGATAAATCAAAAAGAGACAATTAAAAACCTTACTAATCATTGCTACAGTTGGAAAACTTGAGTTATGTCTTAACATATTATACACTATGTCCCTACCTTATAAGATAGACTATAGTGGAATCAAGCATGGTTAGCGTGCTACCGTTCAAGGTAGCCGAACGATACATAATATTGTAATGTTATTATTTATATACCCCTTTTAATTATTTTATAATAGAATACATAAAAAATATTTATTAAATATTACTCTTCCTAGCCTGTGAAGTAGTAATTTATTCAAACATCTCAATACAACCTTGTCTTACTACAGACAGGCAGGTACCTTCAAAGGATATGCTAAGGGCAAAGAGGTTTCAATATGGAAGCTTCCATAAAGAATATTATTTGTCGGGGTTGTTGCAAACAACAACATGTACCCCACCCCTTTATGAAACTTCATACGGTCAGGATATGTCGACATATCGGCCATGAATTTCCCTTGAACGTGTTATAAAATACAGTAATCTTTTTTCTATAAATTTTCGCCTCCACCTTGTTTCCACTATACTGCCAGGATGGGTTGCGGCCAAGGATGGGGACGATGACGGGATATGTGTGTTTGGGTTCGTAACTTATACACGGCTTTGGATTTTAGGGAATATTGTACTACCTAGCGCTACTACTAAATGTGTTGTTACTAAAAAGTTACTAAAAAGATATAAAAGACTTTACTTAGGAGCTCGTGACAGAACGAAGTATAGTGAGGAATGCTTAACCAATGGTCTGACTGACACTACAGGTGATCGATCCTACACGGAAAAGAACCACGGTACCCTGAGCACGACGGTAGCCCTCCAGCACACGTACTCACTGATCCGGCGTCCAAACCCGCGAAGCCTTAAAACGGGAAGAATGACCCCTTAGAATCGTTGTTAAATTATCAACCCTGTTGGCTCGAAAAATAGTACTATATATTCTGCAATTTGGCCCGATTGCCAAGAGGAATGCTGACGAGCTGTTTTGGGTTGTCAGAACTTATGTATTATTGTTTACTCACTCATTAAAACACGTTGCTATACCAGTTCTGTCACTAGCAATTCACAACATTACTAAGTTAAAATAAACACAAATACCTCATTTTATGTAATGGCGATTACAAAATCTTGAATGAATTATATAGAATTGTATGACTCGTAAGTTAATCAAACTTTCCATTAAAATATTTATCTCCCCTCCCATCAAGTTCGAGTGTAATATTGGCAATGAAACTTACGTAAAAATGTGTGCGTAGTATATTCAATAAATACAAATAAAAGTATTATTTCTACATAAGACTGTATAATTATTTATTAAAGCCTTGAACTAGTAATAGTATAGGAAAGATCAGATCATCAAAGTACTCCCAATAGTAAACTTTACAAACTGTCAGCCAACGTGGTGGCTTGATCCCATAATCACTATCACCCACCCAAAAATGAACAATACAATGTCTCAGGGTTTTTTTAATGTTTATCTCAAGATTAGGATGTATATAGAAATTCTGTGTGGTCCCAAACTCAATAAACTAAACTTGATATCAGGATGTTTTCAAAAATAACTTTTCACTATTGCTTAAACGGATGTCTTGGGGAAGTGCTTCTCATAATAAATGGCACTTAATGGGCCCTACTTGGGTTTTTTTTAGAGAAAAATTAGTTTAATTATGGTTTACTAATTATTAATAGTTGAAATTTGAGATCGTTTGAAAATTGCGCTAACAACTTTGTTAGAAATGGGTATCTAGATTTACCAACACTACCATATTCCAAAATAATAAGTTCGGTATTAGTTAATTTATAGCCCCTTGTGAACAACGAAACATTGTACTATTGAGTAATTTGTAGGCATGAGAACATTAGTAAATACTTTTTACACCAGTTAAGTATATTTTTCCATATTTTTGTAAATATTTAATTTTTCAAAATTTTGTCATTTAAACATTAAAATATTTTACATACTTATTCCAAAGTTAGTTTTCTAATGAAACATTTAAAAAAAATGTTAAATACTAATATACTGGTACCACTATAAAATATTGATATAGTAGTTTTAGTAACACAAATAATATTACATTTAGAAAATCTCTGCTATAAGTATTCGTATTCGTTAAAATTTTAGATTGACTAAAAACAATGTCAATGGGCACGCGGCCTAAATGTAAGGCTAATTTAGTCTGGTTTTTCAGTGATTAGGTCAGGGCTCCTAGCCCGGCTGGATGTACTGTAGGTATTTTCCTCTAAATGATTCCCCACTCTTCTTCCACGCAAATGTAGGTGTATATTTGATATATTCTATCAGCTTTATTCTTAAAACATCATCGTAATTAATTGTGGATATTCTGGACCGGTAGTAAGACTAAACTATTTTGAAGAGTTGCAAATATATAATCAAAAAAACAAGAGTTACGGAGAAAAGGTTAATAAATAAAAGTTCAAATAATTAACCCAAGCAACTTAAAACGGCTATGGCTAGTTTATTATGCGCCAGGTCATCAAAGCGTGACGCCTCCTCTTTACCAAATATTTTCTAACTGTGAATAATGTAAGGCTGTGTATGTGAGAGAACGGTACGATATCATCTTTAGGAAAATTAATTTTAAGAATATAATTTGCCCATAAAATTAAACAAAAACCTAGGTTTATACAGATTAGTACTTATTAATTACTAATATATGCCAAGCTTTTTTATTAAATAATTTTTCCATTGGTGACCTGGCGGTCTAGGGGTAAGGTGTCAGACTTCTATACTGGCGGCCGGGGTTCGATCCTCGGTCCCGGCAAATATTTATCTGATTACCAAACCCTTCCTTCACCTCTGGCAAGACATCTTGTGAATGTGGGGAATGCCAGGCCTCCACCGTGGTTCGGATTCCACGTTAAACTGTAGGTCCTTCATTTCATCTCACAATCACCCTACCATTACACATTAGCGTAAGTGCGTATAACCCGAACGGGTAGTAAGACGCGGTGCTAATAATAATAATATTTTTTCCATTGGTCTCTATCAATTTTTTCCCCGTGTCCGGGCAATATGCATTTTAATTACGCTCCTACCCGCCTCGGTGGCCGCACTACTATCGTTGGAGACTGGACTGCCACTGACGGGAAGATAGAGGTTCGAATCTCGGTCGGGTGTACTGAGGATGGTTTTTCCTAATTGAGTTTTCACCCCCTCCACGCAAATGCGGGTATACTTCCTCTAAATATAGCTTAGCTAATCCCTAAAATAATTAGTGTAATTAGTACATTAGCGTATAACCTAAACGGGTAGTAAAACGTGGTGCTAAAAAAATAACGCTACTGGGGTATGTATGAGGAAGGTAGAGTTTAGAGGAAAAGTTCCTCATTCACATGTAGGAATAATGGGAAACCATTAAAGGAGAAAGAATAGAATATTTTTGGATTGAAGTCCTTTGGTTTTTGTGAAAACGATATTTTTCTTAGTAGTAGTTGTTCATAACTTTTACTAATTCTAGGCCTATTACATTGTAATAACTGTGGGTACACATCAGCTGACCTAAGCTCATTTGACCTAAGGCTAAGGCCAAATGACTTTAGGTCAACTGACTTTTGGTGAATCTGACAGCCTCTTTTTTTTTTACTCGAAATTTATTTTAGACCAAATAACCTTAGAGGTCAAGTGTTTTTAGGCTAGATAGCATTAAACCAAATTAATTTATGTCAGGTTAATTTTTAGGCCAGATGCCAATAAGTCAAATGACTACTAGGCCAACCGACTTTTCATAAAATTTATTTAAAGTGTGCTTATGTTGTCTTCGGAACATTCGTTATGATTTGTTCTGATGTTACTAGATGTCGAGGTGTGTCATATTTAATTAAATAATATTTATTATAGTTTATAAATACTTGTATTTGTATTCTTTAAAGCTACTACTGACGAAGGTCTACGATAATATATGGGTTCACCCAGGGGCGCCAAATATCAAAAATTAGGGGGGGCTGGGCTCTGGGGGATATGGAATACTCCCGGGTGGGTGGGGGTTCTCTCCCGGATTTTTTAAATATTAAGGCCTCAAAACTTAAGTTTGGGGCTTATTTAGGACTTAAATCGGTTTTTTTTTTATTCAATTAAGATGTATTAGTGTAAGCAGCTTGGTACAACACTGCTGTGCTTGGATATATCCTACTACAAAACAAGTCTTCTCTTCTCAGATGTAGGAGATGGGAGAAATAATGTTAAACATTCTAAACATACTACTCATAGAGTATCTTAACAGTTTTATTGAACAGTATATTAAAATAAAATAAGCAAGGAAACTTAAATTGAATACTTTCTATTTAAATAATAAAATAAAATATCAAATAAATACTCAACAAAAGTCTATCAACATAACTTCAGAACAGGGCAAAAGTTGTTCTACGCACTGGATTGTTTTTAATGAACTCTTTTACAAGTGGTATAAGATCCAAGTTGTCCAGCACAGCCTGAGGTGCGTTAAGTACTGCTATGTTCAGATGTATTAAAATATTGGGGGGACTCTACACCTCGCCGACAACATTGGGGGGAGGGGGGGAGCAGCCCCGTGGGTCCACCTATTCTTTAGTCCAGCTGACCATACATTAAGCTATAACGCGCTAGGATCATCACTAAATATCATGCACTCAATTAAAATATTGTAGAGAAGTTTGAACCACAAAGTTTTCATTTTATGATTTAAGGTATCTATTGGTTAAAATTCCCTGAATTTGGTAGCCTTAGAAAATAACTGAGGGTTTACCACATCATAACCTTATTAATAACATAGGCCTACGTATCAACCACGATAATTATTTCTCGTTATTGTAAACGCATCTAAATTTTCATTTCAATGCGCTCAGAACACTTTGGAGGAGAGAGTGTGGTGGGAGGCCACCTAGGGGGGAGGCGGGGTTGGTAGACGATTGTTATAAATAAAATTAATTGTAGGCTTATGGTACTAAGATATCAGTCTTAACAGCTAGTTTACTACAACTGAGGGACTTCGTATTTGAATCCTACATTATAAATAAATGCTCATTGTCAACCCACCCCAATCTCATTGGTCCCAAGTTTGTAAAATGTTTCTAAGTCGACTTTATTTTTCTCTGGGCCTAAGTACCCTTTAGGGCTGTATTTATTAATAGGGATGAAGGAGCTAGAGTTATAGAGTAAATGTACTTATATTAGCTTGGAGGGAGATTGGGAATGCATAAATGAAAAACTATCCTTAGTACACCCAACCGGGATTCTAAACCCGATCTCCCTGTCACTGGCAATCCAGTCTAACACGATAGTGACGCGCTAGAACATGCCACCACCGATGCGGGGCTTGGAAAGACAATGGCACCCAGGGGAAGCAAATGGTGCTATTTTGTGATAGAACATAAATATCAAACAGTTTATTTAGAAGCGTACAGAATGCGTGTCGCTAATTTTGAAATACTTATGTCGTATGGTGAGTTGGTATGTTACCGGTTACTCGCAAACGGTTGAGTTTTCAATCCAACAATACTGGAAAGCCGATGACGTTTCTAAAATGGAGCCACTGAGAAACAAACGCGTTATTACATCAAATACATACACTAAAGCAGAGATGTTCAATTAGCAGCCCACGGGCCACATTCAGTCCATCAAGCCCTGTAAATTAGCCCATCAATTGAAAAGCATCGTGTAACATGCGTTTGCTTTTGGCCTTGAATAATGCAGGTGGCTGGGCTACAGGGTGGCCGGGATGACTTACATCACTTCTTCCCTCCCTCCACAAAACTGTGCACAGTATTACAGACATCTTGCCAGTTGATATTTGCCTTTGTTACCGTTTGTGCGTTCCTTACAGTTATTTTTGGAGTGCTTTTTTGTAAGACTTGCAACTAATATAGTAATTTTGTTCGTTATCTCTCTAGAATGGCACTTTCTATTTAGAGCAGTAATAAAAGAGAAAGCTCGACGATGAAAATCGTCTTTTTAAAGCTGAGTGGATTAATAAACATAGTCAATGTCTAAACGTGTATGCATTTTGTACAATGAATATGTGCCCGCGATCAAGAAGTAAAACTTGAAGATACGTTATGGAAGTAAACATAAATCTTTTGAAAGTTCTTACCCGAGCGATTCGGTGGTACCTATATCAAAAGTTTTATCTCTGATAGCCTCTTATCAATGAGGAAGTAGTGTTCTCGTGCGAGCCTTATCACGAGAGATAGTACCACGGCGTCCTTGCAAGTGTCCTGCTATTGACTGTAAAGAAAAAGCCCTCTACCGATTCCGAATTGATAAAATACTGTATGATGGCAGTAGGATACTAAGAGAATAACTACCGAAGAAAAAACTAAATCGATTGTTATATAATTCATTGAGGAAGTCCCAATGTCAGACACAACTACAGCATGTAGAATAGAAATTCTCGGATCAAAAACATTTAACAAAATCTGCACAGACTTGGAACGGGTGGAAACAATATCGATAGCAGTTGATGAGCCGAAGATACCACCCTAGGTTGAACATATTGGCACGTTATTTCAATGGTAGCAGTTTTTGTGAAGAATTGTTAGCGCTACTCCTTCTGGAAGAAAATACTACTGCACAGGCTATCTTCTAAAAAAATTCAAAACTCTTTCCCTGAAAATAAAATAGATCTGCAGAAGATTTGTCTACATGTAACGGATTGTCCTCCCTCCATGACTGGAAGAGAAAGTGGTTTAGTTATCCCCTAAACGTCAGTCCTTATCCTGCATTATTTCTCAAAGTGCATTTTGTGCCAGATTTTCGGGTGACTTATTTAGTATGTTATGGAGACTAGGGGGAAAATTGTTAGCTCTATTAGATCAAAGCCCAGTCTTTAGCAATGACTGTTCCGTAAATTATTAGTAGACAGGCATGCAGAGCACCAATATCTTCTGATCCATAGTGATATTCGTTAGTTAAGCAAGGATAAAGTGTTGGAGATGTTTATTGAGCTCAAAAATGAGATGATCGTATTTCTTAGAGCTTCAACTATAAAAGGATCTGCAGAATTCCAAGAATTATTGCCGGTTGAAGATTTTATGTGTAAAGTTGTGTTATTATGCGTTGTACTTTGCCAAATTAATGTGTTGAATAACCAACTTCAAGAAAAAAAACAAATGTATAAATGATTAGGTTGAAAAACTAAATGTATTTCAAGAAAAACTTGCTAATTTATTTGGACTTGACACAAGGAAAATTGCTTTATCTATCGAAACTGCGTGAAATACTTGAAGCTTTGTCAAAGATGGTTAGTCCTGTTATGATCAATTTCTTGATTAATCAGAAGAAAAACTTTGAGTACCAATTTATAAACTCCAACATTGATAAATAAATAACTATATTTGTTAGAAATCCATTCAAGTTCAAGGGACAATATTTTTCCTGGAGTTGTTCACAACTTCTACCTCAAATTGACAAAGGACCTTTTCATTTGAATTATTTGATCTGATATAATCATCGGTATTGCGTGATCACTTTCAAGATGTAGGGATGGTGGAGTTTTGAATTGGCATTGATTAAAACAGGTTTCCAAAAGTAAATACGATTGTTTTGTTTTTATTTATTATCTTTGGTTTACTGATGCTTGGGAATTATCCTTTTCACGTGTGAACGCTAGCAAATGTAACACCCGGACCTCACTGGAAAATAATCGGCAAGAAGACAGTCTCCGAATGGCTTTGACAACGAATGAACAAAATTTTTCCAAGCTGGTTAAGGAAGTATAAGTTGTCATTTTTCCCATTAACGATTTACATTTGAATTATGATTTATATTTAAATGATTTTTACATCATTTACTTTTTCGTGTCTGCTAGTATTATTATATCTTTAGTATTTAATGTCACTGAAATAGATCAATCAATTCAATTTATAACCAAATATACTACGTTTCACTTTGTTCCCCCTTTTAAACTGCAAAATTATACTCTAACAAATGTCAAAACCACGGCCGGACTGAAGTAATAATGTCTAGTCCGCCAGATATTTTGATTTTTTGGAGTGGCCAGCTTGGATAACTATAGTTGAATAGCCCTGCAATAAAGGAAACACTATTGTTGCTTTGAGTGCACCGTGTTAAACCATTAGTTTGGCCTAGCTATAAATCTCCCATTCTTTTGCGACCAAGATGATTGTATTGAAAATTGTGGAATTATAGAAGTATTAATTTGGTTTTCATTTGAAGAACATGTCATTATAACTTTGGTGATATCGTATTAGATTAGAGAGTCAAAGGTACCACGATTAATACATGGTTAAGTTAATATTTTTAATTTTATCTGAGTGAAAAACACTTGTCATTTTGAATTTAATATTAATAGTCCTATTTTTATTCAGTATATTTTTTAAATAATTAGTCTAGGTAATAATTACCTAATAAATTGTTCACAATCTCAGTAAAAGTTATATTTTTTTGTCTTTGGTTTTTAATAAGCATATTTTTATTACAAAACGCATTAATATATTTTTCAAATAATCTCCTTCTTACCAAATCTCAAAGTTAGTATATTGCTTTTAATTTAACTTGTTTAGTTTTATTTATTTAAAAAAATATTACTGCTCTAGTACTACAGTAGCCCCATGGCTTCTTTGGTGCTGACTGACAGCTCACAGCTTTAAAAAGTTACCAGACTAAATTACGTATCCCTACGCCGAACCAGATTATCTGCAAAAACATGTGTTTAGCAGATGTCAGAAGTCAGCTGTGAGCTGTCAGTCAGCACCAAAGAAGCCATGGGACTACTGTACGTAAGCATAACTACCACGCATGTTTTTAGACAAATATTTTGAAATAAGAAATTTATAATAATAATGACATTTCTGAATGTTGTGAAATAAAAAAAAAGACTGTATTAATAGTAACTTCAGTTTCTACATTGGTTAACGGTGACCTGGCGGTCTAGGGGTAAGGTGTCAGACTTCTATGCTGGCGGCCGGGGTTCAATCCTCGGTCCATGCAAATATTTATCTGATTACCAAAACCTTCCTTCACCTCTGACAAGACATCTTGTGAATGTGAGGAATGCCAGGCCTCCACCGTGGTTCGGATTCCACGTTAAACTGTAGGTCCTCCATTTCATCTCACAATCACCCTACCATTACACATTAGCGTAAGTGCGTATAACCCGGACGGGTAGTAAGACGCGTTGCTAATAATAATAATAATACATTGGTTAACTACATGATAATTTTCATAAAATACATACATATTTTTAAACGAAAAAATTCTTAAAGATAACACAAGTAAAATTGCTTTGTGTAAGAGACAATAAAATGAGATTTAACATTTTTAGGGTTCTATTAAGTAAAATTTATGTGCATTAATAAGAAATAGAAATTTGTTGAGATAAATTGCGAGGATTCTGTGTTGAATTTCAAGGAAAAATCAACAATTATTTAATAACTAGCAAAATATCCGTTTGGAAAGCAACGGCTTCATTTTTGGCAGTGTAATGTCTTCCATTGGCTTGCTGGACAATTAATGCGAATGGGAATATTATTTAGTGACCCTCTTATTCTGGGAAGCGCATTTCAACTAGAGACTCTATAGCAGATCAAATATTATTAATATGTGAAACTGTTCCTCTATTAAATATATTTTCACTATTAAAATAAAATCAAACATACTTTTTCGTTTTTTGGGGGCCACATGTGAGTTTTCGGTCACCAAGCCGATCTGATCGGCTCCGCCTACTAAAGTCTGTTCACGGTAGGAATTGACTTATGAAAGGCCTTTTTCCCTACCAGAAATCTATTATATAGTAGAATATTGGTAGGAAAAAAGATCTTTCAGAGAGTAACTCCTACCATGAATGAAGTATACAGTTAAAATTGCCAGAGCCGATGAGGTCGCCTCTCCAGATTTGAGATAGTTCTCGCTTTACCTTATAAATAGTGTAGTAGTGTCATTTATCACTGGAAAGAGAACATTTCCCTCTATTATTTTACATAAGGTTGGCCACAAAAATCAACCGTAAATAGTTGTTATTGAGACTGGGAATTTAGTACATTTACAATTACACGGTCACGTACTCAATGTGATAAGTGCAACGCCTGATTACATACGAGCTGCACGGAAAAACATAAGTGTGGCTAAAATGTATACAGATGTAAACAGTTTTTTAAACAGTTTTCAAATGTACGGATTAAAATTGTTCTGAGTTTAGAAAAATATACTATTTAGATTTTCATGTTATGTCTTATGAATGAAAAGATTTCTTTACCAATGTAAGTAAATAGGCGTAGTGACTTTATAAATGTATATACTATGTAAAAAAATGAGATTACTCAATATAAAAGGTTTTTTGAAAAATGCATTAATTACGTGTAGGCCTAAATATGTATTCATGAGGTAAGCAATATAGTCAAGCTTGCTATAAAGTAAGCAATAATGGCCAAGTTTCCCTTATTTCTTTTTGATTAAGGGCTGCCTGGCTGCAAAATTTCAGATTCCTAGGTTTTATGGCATTTGAGATTTTTGTGACCTAGTTTGTTTTTTCCAACCCAACATTTTGGGGACCTCCATGGGAATTTTTGGCCAACATTTAATTCCTTAAATCTTTTGGGCAAGGGGATACATGCCTGAGAAATTTCACCCTCCTAGTTCAAATGGCCTTTTGAGAGTAGTTTAACCTGGTTTTTCTGGAACCACCCCACTTCTCTTTGGAGGGACCCTTGGAATTATTTTGTAACCAAATATTTCTGCACTTTTTTGGGATAGGGGTTACATGTTTACAAAATATCAGATTCTTAAGTCTTCTGAGCTTTGAGATTATTTTTTTTAAATCCTGGAAAAGTTCACCGTTCTAGCTCTTATAGGCATCTAGAATTTGTCAATTTTGGGTGGCCCCTTGAGAATTTTTTGTCATCAAATGTTCCTGCACACTTTTTGGATAAGGGCAACTTGTCTGCAAAATTTCAAATTCTTAGGTTTTTGAAGCTTCGAGGCTTTTTCTATTATGATTTTTTGAAATCCTTCCATTTCGGAGTGCCCCATTAGGATTTTCTATCATCAAGTATCCCTGCATACTTATGGCCTAGGGGCTACTTGCCTACAAAATTTCAGCTTCCTATATTTTCTGGGTTTCAAGACTAGTTAGAGAGAGGAACTAGTAATTATTATGGTAGGGATAATTTGGTGGAGATAATTTAACATAAGGGACTGTTATTATGTTAACGGAGTTTCTCCTGCTATACTGCTCTCCCATACTTCAAATATAAATAGTTCTAGTGTCTCGAAAATATAAGTGTAATAGTTTGAGATTCAAAATAAGGTCAAGGCTTTAACTCAAAACCAACATTTTAAGTTTATATTAAGTGATCATTTGAAAACTTTCCACCGAAATAGATCGAAAACAATGCATTACAGAAAAAAAGTTTAAAACAAACGTTGTTTGTTTCTGAGTGGGAAGTAAGGAGGTAAGGCTGGTATGACCTTGGGCGGTGTTGCTAAGGCAACGTTAAGGTATTTTGATTTTGTTTTAATGAGACCCCATATTTTTATTACTATTCTTGTAGACCACGTTGTGCCATTTTAAAAATAGTGGTTTAAAGCTTTTTAAAGTAAAAGTTATCACGAGAAATGAGCCTCACAAGTGTATTTTAGGCCAACTAAATTTAGGTTAACTGACTCTTATTGAAATTAATTTTCGGTCTAAATTACTTTAGACAAAATGACCTTAGGCTAAACAAGTATAGGCCAACCAACCTATTGTGAAATTCACTTTTAGGACACATTATTTTAGACCAACTGACTTTTGGTGAACTTAGCAACGGCGACACTTTTTTAATTAAAAATGAATCTTAGGCCAAATGCTTTTAGGACTTCTGGTCAAATTATTTTAGGTCTACTGCTAAGTCCCTATAATTTTTTTGGAAAACTGTTCAAGTTATGAAATGAAGTTTAACATATTAACTAACTGAATTGTGCAGGAGACTATTAATAAACACAAGCTAAATAGTTCTGTAGAGAGAATTTTAGCATTTTAATAACTCACTGAGTGTACGTAATGCATACCATTACATTTATTTCTTATCAGCTCATAATATATGAGAAAATTAATTGTTTATAGCAAATATGAGGCTAATTTAAACACAAAAAACATTATTTTAAGAGTAGGTATAACAAATATTGTTTCTACATTAATTTAATATTTTAACTTACTGCTTTCTCTTGGTGAAATATGAAATAATCATCTCGGTGGACCAGTCAGTGAAAGCTAAACGATGGATGCAGAGGAGTACTTATTAGAGCTGAGCTTGTAGCAACAACAAATGTTGTGTGTATATCTGTATCCAATCCCGACCGAAATTATTATGTGGGAGTATAGATGTGAGTGGAGAGTAACAATAAAAATGTTGCTAGAAAACTTTCCGCTTTGGTAGATTTTCAATTATTTTGTTCTGAACACTTATAAGGTTTTCACCTCGGTCAAACTATCCTGAGGACGTTAACACCAGAAACATTATCAAGTGAGCTACAACAAAGCAATCACAAGGATTTCAGTTCCCTCATCATAATCACGTATTAACTACAGCGCTTGGTAGTTGAGTGTGTCACTAACATTGAGTCAGATATATTAGTACTGCTATATTATAATCAAGGCCTTAAAGAATACGTCTCCCACTAATAATCAATAGAAAATCAATCGAATAAATTAAAGGCTGGCTTAAGTTTTGACTAACAATCCCCCTCCCCCCGCCATCCTTCCTTCTCCCACTCATTCTCGAACACCCTATTTGATTCATATCTATCCGCGCAATAGGCGCCTTCCACCCCAATGCAACTTCTTCCCCTACTTAGTAAACTGCAAGCCACCACTGTGGAAATTGTTTATCTCTAGGTAGGATCAGGCAGGCCTCTCCAATAAACATACACAAAAGTGGTATCGCATCACCCGGATCACAACGTTCCAATGAGTTTGGAAGCCGGGGCCAACGATTTGGTGGAGAATGAACATTTCTACACTAGTATTGTCTGTCTGTTCTATTGGGTTAAGTTGTTAGCTAGTAATAATAATTAATAATAATAATTAGCACCACGTCTTACTACCCGTTCGGGTTATACGCTTTAAGTACTAATTACTCTAATGGATTAGTAATTGGGAAGGTTGAATTAGAGGAAGTGAACCCGCATTTGCGTGGAGGGAGAGTGGAAAACAATTTTAGGAAAAACCACACCCAGTTCACCCGACCGAGATTCGAACCTCGATCTCCCCGTCCTCAGCAGTCGAGCTTAACACAACAAGCGCGTTAGCCAACTACGCCACCGGGGCGGGTGTTAGCTAGTAAATCATGTCTTTAAATACAAAAAAAAAATATTTTTAGTTAGTAAGTTAAATATTCAAAATAAAAATCCCATAAACTGAAAGTGAGTACTTATTACTTTTTTTAAATACCTATAATAGTTGGATCGCCAAGAGAATGGCTCTATCTAACAGTTCAAAATGTTACCGATTCTACTTTCAAGTATGCCAATTGAAGTATTTAGAGGAACTTTTAGCAGTAAGTAGTATAGTGACCGTTTTTAAATTTTGGTTAGCTATAATGTTAAAATTCGTACATACCTTTATGTACTTTATTTTCTGGGAGCGATACGACTATAGATTTAATGCAAAAATCGAAGGTCATCGTGTAGCAGGCTATAGATAACTAACCAATAAACAGCACGATTGTACTACCACGCAACATTCCCCCACATTTTAATATAATCCGTATATTTAAAGACAAGACGACACCTCACAGCGTGATTTTAACGAGATGTGGCTACATTAGGAGTGTTGCGTGTAAATTCTTAAACGACTAGGACAGGAGTTCGATCCTTCTGTGTCACTTACTTGACCTTATGCAGAGGTAGATAGATCTCTGCGGTCTAGTATGATACTCGTCAAGCAAGTCCTAAACTATGAGTAGACAAATTAATCATAGCATGACATAATGGACTGGGACTGTTTGAGAAACATCTCCGAGACCTTTTACTGTAGCGAGGGATTATTACATTCCTTAAGGGGAGAAACTAATCAACTACTATACAACTGTTATGTCAATAAAATAATATATTATTCAATCACAACACCAAGAAACTGGTATGTTATTTTATTACTAAACAAAGATAGCAATAAACTACTCTTTTATTATTTAATCCCGATGCCAAGTAGCTACTCTATTATTCTTCAATCATGATGATAAGTAGCTAATCTTTCATTTTTCAATACAATTCCAAATAGCTGTACTCTTTTATTCTTCAATCACGATAATAAGTACAGTAACTAATATTTTATTCTTGAATACGAATCAAAATAGCTACTTTTTTTTATTCAATCACGATAAAAAGAACCTAGCTAATAATTTATTCTTTAATACGATGCCAAATAGCTATTAATTTATTCTTCAATCACGCTGCCAAGTAAATACGCTTTTATTTTTCAATCACGGTAGCAAATAACTAATATATTATTCTTTACTACAATGCCAAATAGCTACTTTTTTGTTCTACAATCACGTTGCCAAGTAACTACCCTTTTATTCTTCAATCACGGTAGCAAATAACTAATATATTATTCTTCACTACAATGCCAAATAGCTACTCTTTTGTTCTCATGTTGCCAAGTAACTACCCTTTTATTCTTCAATCAATATGTCGAGAAACTCTTATTTTATGTTTCAAATACGACTCTTTTATTCTTCACTCACAATTTTAAGAAACTATTATTTATTAATATTATTTTTTATTGCTATATATTATTTATTAATAATTATGTATAACGAAGATCTAGATAATATCGTAAATATATTATTTGTCTTAATTTATTTCGTTTTTATATAAAAATGTGATACTTTTATGAAACTAGAATCAAAATATGATTAGATCTACATTAAAGAAACTCGCCTCGGCGGCGTAGTTAGCTAACGCGTTGGTTTAATATTGAGCTAGACTGCTGAGGACGGGGAGATCAAGGTTCGAATCTAGGTTGGATGAATTGGGGTAGATTTCCTAAATGGTTTTCCACTCTCCATTCACACAAATGTGGGTTCACTTCCTCAGATTTAATCCTCCAAATTCTTAGCCCAATAACATAATTAGTATTTAAACGTATAGCCCGAACGGGTAGTAAAACGCGGTGCTATAATTTGTTTACATTAGATAAATTGTATGAGGGTAGGGTGTGGAGAGTCCTTATTTAAAACACCTCATATGTTTAGTTATTATCAAAGCCATATTAGTACATATTCTATCAGTTTCATTACGAGAGTTGAATTCCATCAGTGTGTACAGCTTTTTAAAATTGTACCTCTCAGTCTGTGGTTAGAGTGGTTAACCAAAATATAAGAGGGTCCTGGTTAAATTCCAGGTGGTGCTGACGAAGATAAATAATATTTATGTGCAGGTTCATCCTGCTACCCAATCAGTTATTATTTAAGTACTTGTGCTGGATGTTTAGTCTTACGTATACTGCTCTGAGTTAAATTAGTTTTTAGAAAAGGTATTTTTTTAAATATTTTAGTATATTTAGTGGTATATTTCAGCAGTTTTGATTAATCTAGTAAAATATAATGAATATAGGAGGAAATTGGGTAAATCCCCTAAATTTCTCTGGAGAACAGAGGGGTGGCCACAGTTACAGGAAAAAGGACTACCAACTCTCGATATTAGGCATCAAACCCTGGTTCTCCATGCATTCTCAATGCATGCTAATACACATCTAGTCATGCTCGTGATAGAAAATAAATACATATTCTTAAGTACATGCATGAAAGTAGATATATTTCAAATTAAAATAAACCTTTTTAAAATTATAATATACATATGCTTGTTTGAAGTAAGACTTAAAATAGCGAAATAGTAAAACCTTTCTATAGCTCATTACAATCATAACACCACACATCATTGTAAATTTATTATCAACTCACTTCTAATATAATAAATAAATTTTGAGTTGAGTTAATTCTATTACTTTGATTGATTAGTTTAGAAGTTTGCTGTGTGCAATCAGTGAATCTGAAGTGAGCTATTTATCTAAAAGATCCATCGATATATCTATCGCTGTACTATTTGTTTGCCAGCGCGTGTTGTGCAAGTAAAAGCAAGGGCAAATGAAGCAGGTGTCTTGTTACAGGTGTTCTAAGCCCGTAAGTTGAGACCTGTTGAAACAGTCACGCATGAAGGCCCTGGGAAACAAACTCGATATTGATCAACTCGCAGCGAAAGCAGATCACACTATCTATCACGTCAGGTGAGAGGCTGGTCAAGATCAATCTTATTATCATCGATCACTTGGCACGGTATCTAAGTGTGTGAACATCATGAAAAGTTCGAAACTTATTTTCGAAAATCTGCTAGTTTTACAACTCTCTGGACTCTGCTCTGTCCCTTAACATTGTTACTTCAATATGAGGCAAGGACTCTGCTCTGTATCTTAACATTGTTACTTCAATATGAGGCAAGGACTCTGCTCTGTATTTTAACATTGTTACTACAATATGAGGCAAGGACTCTGCTCTGTATCTTAACATTGTTACTTCAATATGAGGCACGGACTATGCTCTATATCTTAACATTGTTACTACAATATGAGGCAAGGACTCTGCTCTGTATCTTAACATTGTTACTTCAATATCAGGCAAGGACTCTGCTCTGTATATTAACATAGTTACTTCTATATGAGGTAAGGACCCTGCTCTGTATCTTAACATTGTTACTACAATATGAGGCAAGGACTCTGCTCTGTATTTTAACATTGTTACTACAATATGAGGCAAGGACTCTGCTCTGTATCTTAACATTGTTACTTCAATATGAGGCACGGACTATGCTCTATATCTTAACATTGTTACTACAATATGAGGCAAGGACTCTGCTCCGTATCTTAACATTGTTACTTCAATATGAGGCAAGAACTCTGTTCCATATCTTAACATTGTTACTGAAGTACGAGGGAGAGAACACTGATGTCTTAATACTGTTAGTTTGGACAATTTTAATAAATAGTAGAACAGCAGCGATCAATATAAATGAACATTGTGGCGAACATTTTTCACTTACGTTTACTCCTTCTGACACTAACAAATTGTTAGGAGTGATCAAAACCAGATGTTATTAGCATTTATTAATAATTTAAATTGAATCGTATTTTTTTCCATTCCTTTAATTTGTGTCAAAAGTATCATTTTCAATTCCAGACATCATTTTTCAATTTAAAGGATGAGAATTAGATGCGGCTATAATCGTACTTAACAACTATAACATCTGGGATATTCTATAATGATACGCGGTTTTGTGCAGTTGTTATAGTACTATTTGGCAGCATGAATACCTCTCGAGTCGAAGGTAGCTGCGTTGATACATACCCATCTCGTGTGCTCGGGAGTTTATATTTATCTCATGCACTCAAATATTTGTGAGATATTATTAAGTGAAAGGTCTTCTTATTTATACCATCTCGTGCACTGAACAAGAAAGAATCGCTTGCAACTTTTTCACTCCCCTAAAATGAAATGTTAACCTCTCGTACACTGGGATAAGTCCACGTCTCTGTGTCATTTTCAACCCCTCTTCCTCTCCTTTAGCCAATTCCATGTGTGTCTATGTCAGTCCAAGACAGTGTTTACTGTGTAAAGACAGGATTGTAAAATACCAACAGTACAATTCATTTTAATTGATTTCTTAAGCAGCGTAGATATAATAAAAATCTTTATTTGAAGCCTTATGGGATTTTCCCCTTCTTTTTATTTTAGTTCATGCACGTTTTTCTCTCTTCTATTGTTCGGAGCCAACATGAATCAAATTTATTATGTGGGAACAATCCGTGGCAAACCCGTGATACTTTATTTAGGAAATAGATACACTTCCAAAAGAAAAATTTAACTAAACGCTGAAGTTGTGTAAAGGTACGGTGACCTCAGCGCAACTCGCGCCTTACGTCTGGGGCCAGCGACCAGACTGGTTTCCATATTTTGATGAGCAACTGAATACTGCAATGAAGGAGAAAGATAGAGGACTTCAGAGCGTAGTGAATAATTGCTAAGTAAGGTATTGTGAGCTCAGGAAGTACATACCATTGTTTTTAAAAAAGCATTGCAATATTCGTGAAAGCCCTTCCTATTACCTAATCAATCAGGTTATAGTGAAAACTTTGAAAATGTTGACTTAGCTTGAGGATGCATAACTCTTAATCCCAGGGTACACCCATTCATTCCCCATACACCAATGTTAGTGATAACATCAATAGTGGTACGCTCCCTCCCATCTACTCTGGTGTGAACACTACCTCTTTTCCACTAGAAAATGTTACCCCTCAATCAGGGCCTTGTAATAACTTATCATTTGATTTTCTTAATAGTATGCGTTAACTTGAAAGCCTTGCACTAAATATTTGTATACTATTGATTAATGAAAAGTCAACAATAAGATTCCTCCCCCAACCCCTCCTCTATTTGAATGCAATTAAAGCACTACTAAGTATTAATTTGAATTTCATTCCTTATCTGTTTAGTGTCGAAACCAGCTTCTCATATGGTATTATCGGGTACAGAGAACGGTTTATTAAGTTTTTCTTCAAGTCATATTTCACTAGACTCTTAATGAAATTGAACTGTGGAACATTGAGGTGGAAGAATTCTCTGAGCTTCTTGTTTCTCTTAAATAGGTGATTGTGTATAAGTATGGGGAAGAAACCATCGGTATGTTGACTGTATATGGGACTAGTTCCATTATTAATTTCTTTTCTGTTGGTCATATTTTCCATCACATTATTATCATCATCCTCTTATTCCACCAGAAAGTATGTAAGACTTGATCGATTACCCCGACTTATTACCATGGTTCAGACTAACATTATACCAAAATAGCTTTAAACACTAAAGAAACCCCAATTTAAGAATTCTGACAGCCGAGGAACGATTTGTAGGCTACCCGATAAAAAATGACCCATGACTGCTGACCAACCACACGATTCTCGGGAAATACTGTATCCCACGTCTGCGACGCATTACCCCACGCATGCGGTCGCAGACACGAGACGCGAGTCGCAACAAGTGAACCCTACCTTTATAGGCCTTGCCCAAGTTTCATTACCACTGACGGTGAAAACTGTAACGTCAATGAAAGAAAACATTTATGTGTGCCTGAAATCACTAAAATTGAAATCTCAAAATTTTATTTTAACCGTAAAAAAACGTGCTTGAGAGGAGTGAACACTTATTCCTTAAATACATAAATAGGAATTTTATGAAGCATTGGCTACAGGGTTGAATTTTGTGACAGATATTCCACAGTTAACATCAATGAAGTCTTCTTTGTATGGATAGAAAATCAATTCTTTCAGTGTAACATCTTTGCCATCTAATTGAAGATAAATAATAACACCCAGAAATGTAGGCCCCTATTGAACAATTTTATCTTCAATGATGATGGTTTAAAAATCGTATGATGGCAAATTCGAATTAATTGGGACAGGAATGCTTAGAAGAGTATAACCATTTTTTCGGAGATGGAATTTTTAATAATGGTCCTCGTTTATTCAGTAAGCTTTATAGCATCCGTGTGAATGTTGGTAGTAGCGAGAGTTCTACTATGTTATTCTTGCCATTTACGCACTGCTTCCAGACAAGAAGCAAAATACGCACGAGAGATTTATCACGCTTGTCAGAGAAAAAGTCGCACTATGGTCCCCAAAGTATCTAAAAATCTATTAGTAAACTTCAAGAATTCCGGCACTTAAAATAAAACCTTCCGAATACAATTCTCAACGGGAGTAACTTTCATTTTAATCAATTAATCTGGAAGTAAGTACAGGATCTTGAGATGACTAAAATGTACAAGCACAATCATGAAGTGAGGCAATATATTAGGATGTGCGCAGCCCTGGCTCACATACCACTTATGTTTACTGACGAAGGATCCTTATGTAATGGATTCATCTTTTGCATGTGAGATAGTTTAACAATTTAATGATTACTTTGTGGAAATATAGTTAGAGTATAATTCAGTAAAGGACATGTTGATTTGGTATGAGGAAAGACACAGGAATATCAATTCAGTTGAAGGATGGTACAACCGTCTTAACACGAGCATCGGTAAAGCCAAACTAAATATTAAAGAGTTGGTAGAAATTCTAAAATAAGATGCAATATGGTGTGAAGCAATTAAGAGACAACTAGAATTGTACGTGGCCCCAGTAAATATACATAAGAAGTATATGTAACTATATTACAGAATTAATAAATTTCTCATACGTATCTGACGATTTAGACATGTCCATAATAATGCTTTAAAATTCGAGTAAGGAATTACCCTAGGCACTGAATGATTCCTGTATGGCTCAATGGTGTGCTAATACAAAGGTACCGGGTTCGATTCCGGGGTGCAAGGGTAATTTTCAATTCAAAGAATATATTATTTTGGTCAAAAGGTTTTTGTTATAAAGCTGTACAAATACGGACCTTAGCTCGCGTTCCTTTCCACCCCAAATGAAGCGATATACTAGAGGGAGAGCATAACTCCCACCACATCCCACATGACCTTATTGATGAAAGTGAAATCAATTTTGTAGCTAAAATATTGACTTTGTGAAAGTTTTAATTGTACTTTTACTATCTTGCTATATTATAAGGAACACCTCTGTTACCCGCTGCTGCATGATCTAAGGCGCTACACTAGCAATAGACTAGACTTTAGATGATGGGGAGATTGTGGTTCAAGCCCTGTCGGGTGTACTGTGGATGGTTTTTCCTAAATTGTTTCCCACTTTCTCTCCTTGCGAATGCGGGCACACTGCACCTAAATAAAACCTTATTCATCCCTAATCCATTATCTTGCAGCCCGAGTGGGAAATAAGACGTAATGCTAAAATAATAATCTCTGTGCTGTTTTCATTCGTGTTATTTTAAGTGCCATGTTATGTAAATACGAATATTTAAATAAATTATCTTTATTGCTTCGAGTTTTACTGTTTTTTTGAACCATACGCAAATTACCTTGAGTATTCTAAAGATACAAGACGATGAAGCTAATATTCCCCAGTATTCCCTGGAGAGAGAAAGAAACCCCCACCTCCCCCCCCCCCCCCAAAAAAAAAAANTAAAATCTGCGTAATTGGTTGGGGTTGACCCTGTCGGGTCAGAGTGAGGAGTAGATATTACTATACTAACCATGCTGGGTCCAAATTATCTTGAACGGCCACAAAGTATTAAATATAATCTATTTCTATAAATATATCTCAAATTCATATGATATTAAATTATTGAGCTAACAAATACAGGATAAATAAATGAAAAATAAATATATGTTACCATTATCTTATACATTTTGAACTGTTTGAGATAATGACTGTTTTTATTTCTTCATGTCACTTGTGTATATTATTACTGTAATTTGAAGAAACTTGATCATTACTCTGTTTAGTATCATCAAATTACAACGGAAGTTATTAGTTCGTGGAAAGTTTGAGTGTTCGTGTAGAACCTAATATAGTAAATAACTGGTGGAATCAGGGAAATAACACGCAATACGGAAAGAGCTCTTCACAAAATCACGTTAATACGAGATAGAAACAACTGTTTACACTGGATTATGCTCTTCTATTTCGTAGTTCAAAGAATATTGTAAGAATATCTTAAAATTCAAATTACTTTTTTTTTAAAATTTCTGACTTCTCCTGTGTTCCCTACTACACAAAATTCGCTGATTTTTCTACGTGCGTGTCAACCCCGTGAGTTTAGTCTAAAAATCGACCTTTTATAAGTTGCCGTGCAAGAAAAAAAAAAGTGTGTGTGTATGTCTATGTATGTATGTGTACGTGTGATATTGGCCCGAGCTTACACTAACTAATCTAAGAGCACATCTTGAGGAGGGTGAATAAAAATTTAACTAACTTGGTGGAGAATAGTAACACCTCAGGTATTTTCTATCCCCGACCTCTCCGTCAATCGCAATACGAATCTAACGCCCTAGGCAACTCGACCATCGTTACGGGTAAGAATTAAAAGACGTTTTAAACCGGAATCGGCCACACAAAAGAAGCAATCTAGACTGCGTTTTAAAAGAGTTGAAGGTTGTAATTTTCCCTCATTGCACCAAAGTGAACATTGTCTTTATATTATTATTGTTTCGCTTGGAGAAGGTAATACATATGAACCAGTAATGAGTGGCCAGTAGACAGACAGACAGACAGACAGACAGACAGACATACGATGGTGGTCTTTTGAGTCTCCCCATGATGAACTTGGGTGGTATCCCAGAGAAAACTAGATAAATACACTGGGAAGTAGAATAAGGTGATATTTTGTTGGGTCTGCTTTCAGATTGTAACAAGAATATTACGTCTGAAGGCTTCCACTTTCGACACGGCGACGATGTTCTTGGTACACTCCCAGAGAAGATGGCGTGACATGTAGTACACTTTGGTCTAGTGCCCTGAACACGCGGACGATGTTTCTGTACAATTCAGTAGCCTACAAGTCAACCACTCACATGTGAACGAGTGACGAACATGGCGACTTTTAGAAAAACAAATAGCTATCATGAAATCCTGTTCATCAGGTCCGTACGCACGGGGGCGATTTTGGGGGTTTAAACCCCTCCCCTTGAGGAATAAATTCACACTAGATCATACAATATCAAAATAAAAAGACGAGAACAAAAACTGTTCTAGGAGTAGATTCCAGCGAGAAGTGATATTTTGTAGGACTCCTACTTAATAATTTCTTCCCTGAAGTTTAATGTATATCTTGGACAAGCTGGAACAAGCTGTTGGTGTCGATGCGTCATGAATGGTTGAGTGCTGCAAATGATTGTGTGATTTTTTAGTGCTTATATTCGTATCGTCCTAATAAAATTCCAATATTTCAATTATTTTTATTACTTAGGAAATATTTCAATAATATTATATGTGTCACCATAACTATATCACATATTAGGTTATTGTATTTTTAACCAGTTAATTATACCTAATCATACAAAAATTGATTACTGAGACCCCCCTACCCTTTAAAAAAATCCTTCGTACGGCGATGCTGTGCATAGTTGGGTAATAGCGCAGATCATAGCCCTCAGTAATGTTTAATTACAGACGCATTAACATAATAAACACCGATAAAATAAAATAAAAACTAAATATCTTTGTTCTGAAAAAAAATTGAGGGATATGGTTTTAATTAAAGATGTATTTTATAGTTATAATCTTAATTCATAAGGTTTGCCGTATTTTTTCAAAATTAATTTTACATTTGATTTTATACAAATATAAACTTTTATCAACCTCGTTTATCTTTATACACAACATGTTGGCTAACATAATTCCAACAAGTTCTATTAAAATATAAACGCATTCACAACTTGTTGGCGATGTTGGAGTTGGGAGGGCTGGTCAGTGCCAATAGGTTGTGTTGGCTCAATTGTAGATAATAAATATCCAACACAACGTGTTGGCTGAAATGCGAGATTCTACGTATGCGCTATCGAGTCGAGTCAGTCTCTAGCCTTAGCGACGCACGTGTTTTGTTTACAGATCACTTTAACATCTTGGTTTCACAGTTTTGTGATCATGGAGTGGAACAAAGCGATCGTTCTCCATGGCCAGAAACGTGTAGACTGGTTAAATACTAAGGGACGGCTCAGAATGTTGGCCCAACAAGTTGGCATGAATAAACGCGGCTTACCTTTCCCCACATGTTGGTTATAACTTGTTACATAATAAACAAGGCTTCCGTTCATAAACTGTTTGCTATGTTTGTAATAAGATAAATAAAAGTAGTTTGAAGAAACTACTTTTTAACACCACATCATACTACCCGTTCGGGTTATCCGCATACGTTCTAATAACGCAAATGTTTTAGTAATGAGGAAGGCTAAATTTAGAGAAAGTGATCCCGCATTTGGGTGGAGAGAAAGAAGAAAACCATTTTAGGAGAAACCCCTCTCAATAAACCCAACCTGAATTTGAACCCCGATCTTCCTGACATCGGCAGTCTAGTCTAGTGCGAGAGCGACGCCTTAGACCATGTTGCCACCGAAGCAGGTCTTTAAGAAACACAAAAATTACAGAAGTTAAGGTCACACAACATAAAGACTAGATGGGACATTTTTTTTTGTGCTCCACATCTCATCACCCGTACGGGATAGTTGTAGATTACACTAGCTAATTTAGGAAAGTAGGATGAAGAGAGTGAGTTTTAAGGAAATTTACTTTCATTCGTTTAGATCAAGGTAGTGGAGGATTTTAAGAATTTTTATAATAATCTATCTCCTATGTTTCAGGTCAGGATTTATATCCGAACTTCCTGATCAAAGTTAAGAAAATCAACCACTGTATCAACCGTGTAGGTGTAGGCCCTATTGATCCATTACACCAGTAGTAGGGGCGCGGATAGGTTGGATTGTCCCAGTGTTCATGTTGTATATAATAGTTGACATCATTAAACAGTACCCGCATCTGTGATCTAATGGTGTAGGTAGTTATGTCAAACTTGCAGGCCGCATGTGGACCAAGCAATGATTATGTGCGGCCCGTCGACCTTTTGATACATGCGTCTTATATTTATAAATATTGTGGAAATACAAAATAAGAATTATTAGGGGAAGTATGGCTTGTGTGTTTGGGTTACTAAACATATACACTTTACTCACCAATGATCGATTCCCAAAAAGTGTTAAATTTGTTCACCAACTACAGTATGTATAATGCATAACAGAACATAAGTATGTGAACAGTTGTTTCCTCTTGTAAAAAATGAACAAACCCTGGTTATGGATACACGTCCGTAGTCACGTTTATGAAAGTGACTTCACACAAGATTTTCAACCTAACGTTCACACAATTGATAAGAAGATTTAAATTTCTGGGTAAAAATAGAGGTTAAGTTTTAATATTTATAAAACTTTCTTTCTGTAATAAGAATAGTAATAATTTTAAAAGTGAACTTTTATGCTTTGAGATGGTGACAATATTGATAGTAATGTAACATTTTAATGTGGACCTGATGATTATTAGAGTTTGACACTCCTGGTCTCACAATAGGCTGGATTTTCGGTGATGGTGGAGACCAGGGTTAAAATCTCGGGTAGGTGTATCAGTGGGTTTTATTCCTAAGTGGTTTTCCACACAAATGTGAATGCATTTTTTTCTAAAGTCTTTAGTGTTAGTTAGTGTTAATATGCGACAGTCCGTATAGTAGTAAGACGCTGTGCGTCCACATATACACATCAGTAGTAAGTGCAGGGGTAGGTTAGATTATCCCCCCGTAGTATTCATTTTGTATGGAATGATTAACATCACAAGTAGATGCAGGGATGTGCTAAGGTTCCCTTAAGGAATACTTGTGTGTAAAAGACGAGTGGCTTAATTTTTTTTACAGTCGCGTATTATTACCGATTCGGGCTATACGCCGCTGCATAGTTGTTTAAAGAGTTTACCTGTGGAATAGTCAAAGTCTACTTTCTCAAATGTTAAGGTATTTGTTATTGACTTTATTCCTATATTTTAATTAGTTCTATGTCTAAGAGTGAATCTCTCTCACCTTTGTTTTTAACCTTTAAATTACCCGGGCTTTCTTTGAAACAGTTCATTTTCTTACCTTTTGTTTACCCCAAGAAAATTTACTCTACTGAAATTTATTTTCGTGGCCTATAAAATGTTCAGATTTGTTTTCCAGCCAAGAAATTGAATTTGATTTTTCCTGGCCCAGATAAATCCAGGACGTGCCCTATGCTTGGAAAATTATCTGATTTGATCTAACATAGAAAATATTATTATGTGTCCTATCTTACGAAAGGTTCATTCCTTTTGTCAGTGGACTAAGACCGCCAATGCGCCCGGTCCTCCTCCACCTTCTCCTTCAGACCACAGAAATGTCTTCTTTTCTTCAAGTCATCCAATATTTGAATCCTCCTTCTACCTAAGATTCTCTTTCACTCAACCTTTCCTTCTATGACTTCGCGCAGGAGACAGTTCCTCGAAGGATGTAACTGATCCAGTTTGCTTAGTAGCAAAGAATCACATCCAAAATTGTTCTCTCCTCATCCTCTCTTCTTGGGACTTCTTCATTTGTCACCCTGTTTGCCCGCTATGCGAAAGAAAATACCTTGATTCCTCCTTAATCTAGAAAACTCCTTGTTGTTCTCTGGGCTGGGAAATATCCTGAATATTTTCTGACCTAGAAAATTATCTTTTCTAAATGATCTTTTCTAGAACACTCGCTCCACTTTTCTAGCGCGCAAGAGCCTGGATCTATACTTATGAGTAAGAGCACGCTATATGTACAGTACATTCCTCTGCCCTCCAATTGTTGTGAATCTTGGGTAGTGTCCACTTTAGGGTAGGGTCAACCAACAAACCAGACGGTTACATCATGGAGCGGGTCCTATAATGGCTGTCACGTGATACATCGAAATCAACCTGCATTTAACATTGCTTCTCTGTCACTTGGGATGGTCTTGTCTCACCTGTTTGCTCTGTTCACCTAGAAAATTAACATGGAAATATAGGGAGACATATTATGAAGATTAAGTGCGTCTAAGAAGTACCATACATCGAATTCAATATCAATGACCAATATATATATATGATAGATTGAGGTCCAAGAGAGAGCGTATTGATTTTATATTTCTATTAGCGTTTTGACAAATTCTTCTTCTTTCATTTTATCTTTATTATTTAATTGCGTACAACCCAAACGGGTAGTAAGATGCGATGCTAAATAATAAATATTATTTCATATTTTTTATATTTAGTTAGTGGAATTTGTTTAGTTTATTGACAACATATTTGATTTCGGGCTAGTACTAAAAATATACTGTCAATAGATTAAAACCAGTTTTACTATTAGTACTTACCATCATTAGTGAGGCGTCAGGGTAGACAGAATAAGATCAGCTATCACAAAATGTTTTGAAAAAGGAGAGAAAACATCCCTTTACATAAATCAATGTGAAATTGAAACTTTAATGGTCATTTTTTTTAAAGTGTAATGAAATTTTAGCAAGCGCGCGAAGCGAATGTGTCAGTTACTTTTGTCAAGATAAGCTGATGATACGCACTCTGAGGATCAGGCCTGCGGGGAGCTATAGAGGGGGATGCGCGCGCAACTATTCATCTCAGCCAATGAAGGCGAGCAGTAAGCCGGCTATCCCCGACTCGTGAGCGTTACATTTTGAGCATATGTAGCGTTTTTCAAAGGTTTATTTCAGTATAGATTATCTGTGTTTTGTGATTATGACGTGAATTTTATTATTTTATTGGGTTGTTTTAAATTTAGTATTATATGAATAGGCCTAATGTTTTAGAATTTAGTATATATACTGTAGAAAAACATGGAAGACGCGGATAACATCAACAATGATTCTTTTGGTTCAGTTGACTTTTTGTTAAATAATTCAACTAAGGCTCTGTCTTTTGAACGAAAAGTGCATCTAAAAGGAAAAATAGCAAGACCAAAATTATCTATTTCACAGAAGGTATAGCAAATATATATAAAAATATATATGCATTATTATTATTATTATTATTATTATTAGTAGTAGTAGTAGTAGTAGTAGTAGTAGTAGTAGTAATAGTAGTATGCCAGTACTATATTATATAACTTTTAAAAAAATCATATTTTTGACATCGTTAAGTGTGCCTCTTTATGAGTGTTCAAGACTCAGCTTGCCAAAAAATTATCATCACACTTCGCCACTGCCTACCATTTGTATTAATATGAAACATTAAACAAAACCAGTATGTGGGCACGCTGATTAAACGTCAAGCTCGTATAGTATGGTTTGTACATGACAAAGAGGTCAAGGTTCGAATCAGAGTTGAATGTCCTGAGTGGGTGAATTTAAATTAATGAAGAGACATAGAAACTTTTTTTAATTTCTATTTCTTGAAATGGCTTATAATGTTTTCAGATACAATGCAAAGTTATTATTAAATTTATACAGACTAAAAACTATATAGTTAGTTAAAAATACAAATATTCATTACCTGTCCAGGTGTGTGCAAAGGAACGTAAACTGAACTAAAATACCACAGTGTGACGTAATCAACGAAGAGATTGATGGCTTCACTCACACACATGGCGCCAAAACCCACTCTTTTGTCAGCGTTGCCATATCTCATAGCCATACGTGTGTGGTACTGCCTTCATTTGACTGGACCAACACGTCACAAAACACTTTCCTTCATATTAATAACATAAATGAGCCGTCGAAATATTTTCTCGTCGTGAACTAAGTCCCCATTAATCATATTTTTTAAATGCGTACTTTATTCCTCCCCGTAATTCATCACGAAATTTATAATACAACATTTTCCCCATGGAAGTTGTTACTCTTGATAAGTAATTACTAATTATATGTTTGTATCGTGAGCTCAAATTGTGATAATTGATTCAACGGTGTCCGATCCAGGGCGTGAGGTACTTCACAAGCGCTGAGAACGGCTGGGATAACTTAGCGCCAACGTGATCGGCTGGCGTTATTTGACTCTGGTGCGAGTGGCTGAAGTCTCATCACTGAACGAGTATACTAATGAATTTTCCAGGTGAATGCTGATATAGCTTTTTAAAATGTACCTATTTCCAACATGTTCATTTGAGTGAGAGTAGTATCTAAACTATTCACCCTCCTAGTACTATTATTAGCACCGCGTCTTACTACCCGTTCGGGTTATACGCACTTACACTAATGTGTAATGGTAGGGTGATTGTGACATGAAATGGAGGACCTACAGTTTAACGTGGAATCCGAACCACGGTGGAGGCCTGGCATTCCCCACATTCACAAGATGTCTTGTCAGAGGTGACGGAAGGGTTTGGTAATCAGATAAATCTGTGCCGGGACCGAGGATTGAACCCCGGTCGCAAGCACAGAAGTCTGACACCTTACCCCTAGACCACCAGGTCACCTCTCCTAGTACTGTTTCCCTGATAAAGCTTCGATAGCCAGTATTGATATTGCTCACATACTATGCAAGTCTTGTTACTTTAATACAAGGCAATGACTTCTCTGTGACATAGCATTGTTACTTCAATACGAGTCCAAGTATCTTCTCTATGTCCCAAAACTTTACTACAACTTGAGGTAAAAACTGTATGCTGTCCTAAAACGTTATTTCAAGACACTCTGCCATAACTTTGTTACTTAAGATTATTATCTAAGAGTAAAATTGTTTTTAAGATTACTATAGAAAAATGTTATACCAATATACACAAACATACAATGTACATAAACAGACATTTAACAATTTTATAGATGCAGCATGTCTAGAATAGGTAATCATGGCCACAGAGAAACACGATTCAAATAAGTGAAAGTGAACGTTAATGAAACCAAACGAATTCTATCCTTGTTCAATTAAACACAAACAAGAAACATTGCGCAGCCTAACGCCTGATATCACATCCGCTTTGGATCAACGAAACTGAAACACGGCCTCTAGTGCCAACATAGGCGTGCGTAGACATAATGTTTAGGAAGGAAACGGAGAGGGGACAAACACAATATCTTTTTTAGCCTCTTTTTCTCATGAATTGACTTGACAGTCCAGAATAAGCGGAACTATATTTAATTTTAAAGAAATTTTTCACCAATAGTTAAGGGTCCCACAGAGCCCTTATAGAACTATAGATGACCTGGATTTCTCCTCCCCTGTTCCTGAGTGCCCGTACTGACTGACTACCAGATGATTTTAAAATATCCAACCAAAGTAAACAAGATCAAGCTGTGAGATAGACAAATTGCCTTTCATTTTTTTAAATGCTTTTCCGCCTAATTAATGGAACGAATACATTAAAATATTCACTTGAGTGTAACTTCTACTAACAACGCTAACCCCAGAAATATCAAATGAGATCTAAAAAAAAAGCAGTAGGCCTATAATCTATTCCAGTTATCTTCTCACACTTACGACGTATTGACTACAACGCTGGGTGGTTGAGTAAGTCACTGTCGTTGGCTTTGTTGTAAGCCATATGAGCTAATATTATAACCAAAGCCTTCACAAATACATACCCTTCCCTAAAAATTAAATTATCTATAATTTTGACCGGGAAATTATCTACCTTGTGCTAAATTTACTGTAAAATGTACATATCTATTCAAGCGCAATGGTTGTCAAAAAGAGAAAGAAAACAAGTTTTTATTTATTTATTACCACGTCTTACTACCCATTCGGGTCATACGCTTAACAAAACAAATAACATCATCCAAACCCACTTCAGTAACCGCATAGTCTAAGGTGCTACTCTCGCAGTAGACTAGACTTTCGACAATGGAGAGATTGAGGTTCAAAACTAGGTTGTATGTACTGGGGTGGTTTTTTCAAAATGGTTTTCCACTTTCCCTCCACGCAAATTCAGGTATACTTCCTCTAAATATAACCTTTCTAATCTTTAAAATTATTAGCGTAATTATTAAATAAGTGTATAGCCCGCACGTGTAGTAAGACGTGGTGCTAAAATAATGCAAGCAAGCAAGCAAACAATAGCATGCTCTGACGCCAAAGCGGCGTATCTATAATTTAATTTTATGGTATAACTAGAGCAACGCTATATTGCCGTTTTAAAAAGAACAAATTCATACCGTAATCCTTCCAGTGACGGTGTCACAGTCCACTAAAATAAATGGTTACCGCCGACACACAATACCTTGTACAACCACTTACCTCGCATGTAGCATAGATAATATAGTATACGACTTTAAGATTTTGATTTGTTATCAAATGTAGGATAAGTTGAAATAACAGTTGGGGTTCAATTTACAGTGGGGTTGCCTATCGATTGGTTGTTCTTTGCTTACTCTGTGAACTTGTGAATCAGTCTCAACTTATCCCAGAATGAATTGACAATGCCGATGTTGTTTAGTAAATTAGCCTCGAACAAATCCTCCCCGTACTTTATATTTAAATCATTCAGATGAGAATGTATGTGTTTCGTTGTTCTTTCCTCAGAGGTAACATGCTGTGCATATTATCCATTATCCGGCACAGACTCAATGAGTCAAGTGTGTTATGTTAATACTATTCAGAAGAGGTGTCCGGGGACAAGAGGAATGTACTGTACAAAGTAATAACGCGACCCCCCCGTCCCACCAGAGCCCCTAAAGAAACAACCAAGTCAAGGTGCGCCAACAACGCCTTCATTCCAAATCATAAGATATCCAACACCCATTTTCTTTCTCGACATCAAATTTAAAATTTACACACTAGGTTTAAATGTTTTTCTTTTCATTTTATAAACGCATTATATATTTGTCCGTAGGATGTATTTTGAAACTGGCGGTAGAACATAATTTAAATTTTTACTGCACATGTCTGTGTTTGTTTATGTTGCCTTCTATATTAAGTTACTAATATTATGTTTATGGTTTGGAACTTTAATGCTTTTTGTGTGTATTGTTTTCTTACGATCATTCAAAGGAAGAATGTATTAGAAGAAGAAAAGAATAGACTAGTCTTTGCTCACCAATTATTTAAAATTTTTTAGATTGTTAACTTTGAACTGTCTACATTTACGAGCATTTTTTTTTTTTTTAATAAGGCTACTTCCCTCGTCCATGTACACATTTACACCTCAGAAATGAAAGCCAGTTTTCCTTAAAAGGTTTGTTCCTATGCACTTAGACTTTTGTGAAGGAATTCTCCAACTTGTAACACACACAAAAGTACTGTTGTTTTCATGCTATATTATTAACAACAAGCAAACGTCACATCGTAGGAGGATTGTTTTAAAACTATATTTACACGTTATGATTTTTTTTTATTCGAAATTACTTGCAAACATTGCTATAAGGTTTAAACCAAACCCCAAGAAAAACTGTTTTATTTATCATGGACAAGCTTAAGATGTATGTAAAAAATTTAATTAATTTTGAAGATGTACTGGGATCCACCAATGTGTTTTTGTGGATATGTTTTAGATCCCATGTGCACGCTCTTAGCGACTTACTTAATTAGGCTTACTTGACGTAACAGGATGAGGAGGGTGAATTATAAGAGGCCCTACCTGTGTTACCCTTCCCCACCAAGTGCCAGCTACACTTAATTACACCAATGGGCTAAGGATGAAGAAGGTAAAATTTAGTGGAAACGTACCTTCATCTACGTGGAGGAAGAGTGAGAAACTAAAACCCAGCTTCCCCTGCCGGGATTTAAACCCAGACCTCTTTGTCACAGGCAAACAAGACTAGAATAGATACATACGATATAATATAATAGAAAATCCATAAATCTAGAAGCATATCGAATTCTGGCTTTCTGGGTTAGGATCAAGCACATACTCACCTAGCTCTCTCTGCCTGTAGACTAACATTTATAGCATAAACGAACCAGCTTCTGTCAAATGTTAGTTTTTGGGTATAGTGTGTGTTTTCAAAGAATACATATTATACCAGCCCACACATTGCAAACCAGCTTAGCCTATGTCTTATAATATCACACTCAATCCTGGCTCTTATATATTTTCTAATTGAATAATCAAGATGCAGTCGTACATGAGAAGTAAACATCTTTATCGTTGCAGCTCGGAATCAAACCAGGGTCTTCTAGACTGGTAGCCAACGACTATATCCACTAAGTCATGGGGGTGAGCTAGTATTGGTTGGCATACTTCCAGAAAAATTGGGCTCCTAAACCTTTTTTCTCATCTTCTCGTGTGTGAAGTCTCAAGGGAAGATGAATACAAAATCTCTTTTAGTCGTCGCTGGGGTTAAGCTTTGGCCGTACAGCCTCAACAGCTGGAACCCCCGCCCCGCTGAGCCACGGCTCGAGGAGCTAATGACTACCAACCTGTCCCCGGAAGTAGCGTGCAGTCTCACAACGTGCCCACACGTTACTCGACGTAGCAGCCGCATCATACTATTTTTTTACAGCTTGGTCTCTCATCGGACCGGAACTTTAATGTTTGGGACGAGGGTTTTCCTCTCGAACTATCACCACAAAAGAAAACACTGTAAGAGGAGACAATGTGGTCTTCCGGTATGAGCGGCACAACACCTGCCGACTGGTAAATTAATATCAGGTAGCTCCCGCAATCCCCTTTACTGTTCGACAAGGATTGCCAAGGTTAGGGGCGCGTGGATGCGATGAGAACTCTGGCGATTGAGGTACTTGAGAACCGTTACTGCTTGCAAAACTTCAATGACGATGGCAGTTCTAATCCTCCGATATTTTTGCCAGTCCCTGTTAGACAAATTGTTACAACCCATACTCGCGGACGATGCTTTCGCAGGCTTTATATATAAAGCACCGAGTCTTACTACCCGCTCGGGTTATACGCCTAAGTAATAATTACGCTAATGGATTAGGAATTGGGAAGGTTGAATTGAGAGGAAATGAACTCGCATTTGCGGGGAGGGAGAGTGAAAAAACATTTAAGAAAAACCTTCCTCAGTTCACCCGACTGAGATTCGAACTTCGATCTCCCCGTACTCGGCAGTCGAGCTCAACACGACTAGCGCGTTAGCTAACTACGCTACCGAGGCGGGTCTTTCGCAGTTGATTCATTAAAGAAATCTTTAACAAAATTATGATAGCAACCATTAGGACGTAGACAGAGAACTAGCAACTATAACATTTTCAACAATCTTTCATACTATATTTATTTTCATTACTATTTTGTGAATAGTTAAGTTAATGTTAACATAAAAGAAAAAATTCATAAAATAGTTTTTATGTATAAAAATTAGTTTTAAATATTTTTGAAATAAGCTGGCATTTTTTTTCTAAATTATGACTATAAGTTATATACAGGATGTCCTACGTAAGAGTAGCCCACATCCTTGCACTAGAAACATTCAAGGGAGCATGAAAAATCTTGCCTGCATCGACAATGTCCAGGTGGTTGCGACTGACCTTGAATATCACGGGTAACATCTTGCAGTCCTTTCCTCCATACGCGTACGTTTGGAGCCGAGCTACTTTTACGTGGAACAACCTGTATAAACTACATCTAATTATTAAACTCCCTTCATTCAAACTTCTTTTCACAACAAAGATATTTAATTTTGCTTTTGTTTGAAACATAAGAAAATCACAACCGTATTCAATTTGTTAATGTAAGACAACTTGTATCTCTGCTGCGCACGCGTTTCTAGGCTTACCTAAATATCGTTTAAGATTGAGGCTTCCATTATTATCAAATTACAGATATTTTTTCCTGATAGCTGCCTGTTTTACCAATAGTGGCTGTGAGAGTTGGTCATACACAAGGTAATAGTTGACGTGTAATACATCAATATTGTGTGTGATTACGATGTCCTAAATTTGAAGATAGTCATTTATAGTTAACGCCCTTTTAGTAGGTCCATAGACTATGAAACGTCAATAGTCAATTATAGATGTTTTGCCTTAACTACACTTCACGTAACGCAGAATTATTTTGTAAATTATTATGCACTCTCCTATATGAAATAAGTTATTTTTCCGTCTTTCTTCGTTCCCATACGAAGATATTATGATCCCTGACTTATCTTAAACTTACATGATCTATTTCAGTGTGATTCAACCGTTCATTACTCGCAAACAATCTGGATAATGCAACACACATAGTGGCCATAAGCAAAATAAAAAATCTAGTGGTATTTGTAATAAATAAATAGTCCTAACACCTTTAATCTTATATTTATGTTTTACTTAAAGTAGGCCTACTTACTTACTATAAGGAATTAGAAACTCAAAAGTGTATTGCCACACTTATTAAAGTACGCCAGCTATTCCTATCTTGAGCTAGTTCCATACAGTCCACATCACTACACTATCTCTTTCAGGCCCATTTTAATGCTATCCCCATCTGCGTTTACGTCTTCTCAATGATCCCTTCCCATTGGGTTTACCAGTTCTAGATTCTTACATTCGCGCTGCATGTCCTACCCACTGTAATCTACGAGACTTGATCAGCCTAACAATGTATGAGTACCGGGTATGTAACTAATTATTATGTAACCTTCTCCAGTATCCTCATTCCTTTTTGTACCAAATATCCTCCTTAGCACTTTTTTTCGAACACCCTAAATTTATTTGTCTCGTATAAGGTAAGATACTACTACGTTTCACACCCATAGAGAACAACCGTTAAAATTATTGTTTTGTATATTCTGGGTTTCACATTCCTGGACAACAGGCGAGATGTCAACAAGCAATAGCATGCATTTCCAGACTGTAGTATTTTTACTCATTTACAATCTAATATCGTTATTGCTAGTATTTACTTAGTACTTAGAGTAGCATTATGGTTTATGAGTATAGTTCCGTAGCTAGTGAGATGACCTGAGCCTGTTTTATGTTCCGCAGATTTTGCTGTAATGTAGGTCAGGGCTACGCCTATTTCTATTATTTATTTAAAGCCCGTTGGGATTGTCGCGCCTAAAGAAAACAGGCAATGGGAAGAGCCAAACGGATTTATTTGTTAGTCTTTATTTTATGTCATCAGTCTCTCGAAAAGTTTGATGCAATCTTTCATTTCTTCATATCCTGTGTAAGTCTCTTCATCTCTAGGATTTAGTTATAGTTCATGTACTCGTAGAAAGGCTTAAAAAAACTATGCACATTTAAATCACAGGGACACTTCAGAGCAATTTAAAACACAAATTTACTACTACCAATAAAACTAGCCCCTTCTCTACATAAAATATTACTTTGGAGAGAGATTACTCTCTTTCGTTCATAAAAGTTATTAATTACCGAGTCTAAAGGGTGAGTAGGAGTATAGTATAGAGGAAGTGAGCCCGCATAAGCTCAGAGAGGGGATAGTAAATAAATTTTTTTAAACCACGCCAATTATTTGTTGGGAGTCGATTCCCTGTCAATGACAGAAAAGTGTCACCATTACTTTTGCCGAGCTCTTCCTGGGTAGCCTGCCAGGTGATAGTTGATGGATCGCCAAAGAGAAAGAGTTTTCCAAAAGAGATGACATCTCATTCGCGATTCCGACTCGGTATCGCCGACATTCCTTAACGTACCGTAGTCGCTGACAGGTTAACTGAATGTTATATGTTGTGTGTGTGTGTGTCTTGCGAAATGTTGAAAACAAGACACACATCGCTCAGGTCGTAACAAGACATATGCAACTTAGCACGACCGGTAAACTTTCGTCAAGACATCGGGACTTGTGTTTAGAGTTTCCACGGGTTTTAATTGGGTTGTTTATTTAAGTTGAGGTGAAGCTCACGACGAGTTAAAGTCGTATAGAAGTCAGTACGAGTTAAGGTTACATGGAAGTCACTATGAGTTAAGGCGGAATAGAAGTCACTATGAGTTAAGGCGGGATAGAAGTCAATTTGAGTTAAGGTGGGGGGGGGGGGGTCACTAAGAGTAAAGGGGGGNTAAAAGTTAAGGTGGGATAGAAGTCACGTTGAGTTAAAGTGGGGAGGAAGTCACTAAAAGTTAAGGTGGGATGTGAGTCACTATGAGTTAAGATGGGGTGGAAGTCACTAAGAGTTAAGATGAGATTGGAGCCGTTATGAGTTAAGATGGGGTGGAAGTCACTATGAGTTAAAATGGGGTGGAAGTCACTAAGAGTTAAGATGAGATGGGAGTCGTTATGAGTTAACATGGGGTGGAGGTCACTAAAAGTTAAAATGAGATGGGCGTCACTATGAGTTAAGATGGGATGGAAGTCACTAAGATTTAAGGTGAGATGGGAGTCACTATGAGTTAAGATGGGGTGGAAGTCACTAAGAGTTAAGATGAGATTGGAGCCGTTATGAGTTAAGATGGGGTGGAAGTCACTAAAAGTTAAAATGAGATGGGCGTCACTATGAGTTAAGATGGGATGGAAGTCACTAAAATTTAAGGTGAGATGGGAGTCACTATGAGTTAAGGTGGGGTGGAAGACACTATGAGTTAAAGTTGGATGGAAGTAACAACGAGCTACATTATGTTAAGAATTTAACCCAGGACCATTAGCACTGCACACAAATAAGCTACCGAGTGTTCTAAGGTGTCAAACTTACACTTCCTGTAAATTATATCTTGTCCATCTCTACCATTTTAGTGTAAATGTGTGGATAGCCCGGATGGGTATTAAAACTTTAACCACGTTAAAAAAAATGATTTGAAGCGAGAGGTGTGTTTCAGCCAGGGGTCGACTCTTAGATGAGTGGATTGGGGGATTTCCTCCTACAAACTACATTGTGATTTTTTTCACCCATTTCCCGGCGAGTTCTGACGGTTTGACTTAAGTCTTAAACTATACCATACCTTAATATTCCCTCAGGCCGGATGGTCTATTTTATTTTTGTATTTCATAATGTCTATTTGGGCTACCCGCAACATTTACTATAGCTAGAAATCAAGGTATTCGGGATAAGAAGCGTATATTTTAAGGAAATGTATTAGCCTTCCCTAGAATAATGGAATGAGAACCACAAATGAAACCGATTTTCTCCAATGAGCCCGGTGGGACCAAGCCCTAGCCTCCTGAGCGAAGAACAAACCTCTCCGTCAACATTGCCGGTCGATGTTAGTCACACATAGGAGAAACTGAACAGTGTTGAAGACACAACCATCTCTGTTAGATGTCAGAGCAGCCTCACCTGCCTTGTAACGGGAATCCTGGCTACGCGCACCACTGGATCGGAACCCCGGGCCATGGGAACAAACTACACACTCTTACACTCGGGCCCTCATAGCTGAAAGTGATGTTTAGCATCAAGGTTATTAACGGTTCAATTTAAGAGTTAGAGAAAGGTAGTTTAAAGGACATGCAGCCTCACTAGGGTGGAGAGCGATAAATCACATTTGTAAATCCATCCGTGTTGCACTGGGTCGAGGTTCGAGACTTAACATCTCCGTCACAGGCAATACAGTCTATTGAGCGAGAGACGCATTAGACCGTGTGACCACTTATGTGTGTTTAATGAGCAAGCAAAGTCTTCTAACTTTGAGGGAAAGGTAAACGACGCGACATGTTGGTTGATTAGTTTAAAATTGTTTGATTTAAAATATAGTTTGTAAACTCAATATGTAAATTTTGGAATTAATACTATCCAAACAATAGGATTTCAAAATTATTTGCAACCTATCACCCCCTTTGGTGGCTGTATGGTCCTAATGGACTACCCTCGTAATAGACTAATAGACTAGATAGACTATACTGCCGATGACGGGGAGATTGTGGTTCGATCTCGGTTGGGTGTACTGAGGGTGGCTTTCCTAAATGGTTTCCCACTCTCATTCCACGCAAATGCGGATAAACTTAATATAGATTCAATCTTCCTTATCCCTAACCCATTAAAGTAACAAGCGCGTAAATGTATAACCCGAAGGTAGTAAAACGCTACGAAAAAAAAAAGTAGCCAGTCCTATCACTAGGAATGAATGTATTACCTAGTTAGCGCAAAACTGCAGGAGTTATAGAAGCTGGCACGCTTTACCTTAACTAAGAAGGTCAGAGTTCAATTCCAATTTGAAGATGACATTTCCTCACAGTGATTTTATATCTTACTCCAAATTAATTTCTTAAAGTTATCCTTTAATGTTTACTTCCAAAGGTTATTAGTTGAAAGAGGTGCTATACATACCACGGGCCAAGGTTCCATTTAAAAGCTTCATAGCTTTAATTTACTAACCGGCCAGTGCGCACGCGCGGCCCAAGAGCTCAGCTCAAGTGCTCCTGCAGTATAGCGGAGCGATGAGACCAAGACGCGTTGTCACGACAACTCCGGCAATTACCGCTGCTGGTAATCACACGTTACCCGCGCGCCACGAGGAATGCTGTTGCTCCTGCCGTTCTTGTATACAACCGTCCCCAGGAAGAACCGTCATCAGATCCCGCGTGCGTCCTTACTTCCGTGATTTAGTTGTATTGGCCAAGGAATACATTGCGACACTGGTTGCAGTGAATGAATACACCCCAGAAAAGAATTAACAGCTTCCTTCCCCGTGTTGGGGGAGGGGGGGGAGTGGCAGGGAGGCTGACAACTGATCCTAGAGACCCAAACTTCATCAGGGGGATGGTAAAAAGTAATTGAATAGTTGTGTATGGATTAATTTTTGTGCTATACGTTTTACTGCTCATTCTCGTCGTCCAAAATTTGCTCAAGCTAATTCTAGAACAAGTAAAAGCTTAATTTTGAAGAATATGAGTAATGAGAGAAAATTAAAATCCCCTCCAGTACACCCGGTTGGAAATTAACTCGTCTGCTGCGCTGGAGCCAGGCGTGTGAACGACAATCTTAATGGTTTTTTTTAGCACTACGTCTTACTACCCATTCGGCTTATACGCTCATGTATTAATTACGCTAATGAGTTAGGGATGAGGAAGGTTGAGTTTAGAGGAAGTGTACCTTCATTTGCGTGGAAAGAGTGGGTATCTTACTTGTCATCTGCAGTCTAGTATATTTCGAGAGTAACACCTTAGAATATGTGGTCGTCGAAGCGGGTCATAGTACTGTTCAAGGGAGCACTTTGTTACATTTAATTAGTGCTAAAATTTTGGTGTTGAGTTTTTGGGGGGCTGTTAATGGGGCGCTGAGACGCGTTGAAGACGTCTATAAATCCCGCATTATTTAAGAAGAAGTTTGTTATTTCAAAATATGAGTCTAGCCAAAATATAAGTTCAAATTATCACCAATTTAACCTTGTCCCTGAAGTTAAAAAACATATTATATCTTATTAAAAAAAATATAAAATTATCTCTTATTCAGGGAGTTATCAAGTTAAATGCTGAGAGCAAAGTAAATGTTTAGAAACATAGACCTGACGATCCTCAAACAAATAAAGTCTTATATTAACAAGCTCACAACATTACATTCTTAGATAATTGAGAATTGTTAAAAGGGTTTTGAAGTTTAAAAGCTACTATTCTCATATGTAATGCTACCAGTGTGTGGATATATCCTTCAAGTAGGCGGTGGCTTTAAGTGTTGCTATTCAAGGGTAAGCGAGGTTATAAGAAGGAATGTACTGATATAACTTTGTGTTTAGAAAGTGCACGTGAAATCCAATTATTAAATTACCAGGAGAGAGATTGTAAAATCACTAGGGATGCAGATAACCCAGCAGTTGTGTATCTGACAGAAAGAAGAAAGTGTCGTGGTTCATATCTCGACAAGTTCCTCCCATTTACACACTTGGTTACAGTGCTGTAAACACTGTATGTGCCCTGATTATCATCGCCCTGGATGCAGTACATGGTGCTGTGGCAAGATTAACAATAACTTACATAAAATACAGGCTATATGTACCAGATGGTTTGAACTAAACGAGGCGAAATGCCTGCTTGCCTGCACTATGAAAGACAACTGCAAAACAGTTTACTTGGAGGAGCGCTAAATTAATTGTTACTTCGATCTAACTGAAATAATTCTGTTAGTACCCACACCAATGAACAAGCTGACTAATACGTTAGTTTATTTGCACAACGTTTTAATACCTTTTCAGGTTAAACGCTTGGCATGTTAGTCTCGTCTGGTCTAGTTTGCTGCCGTCGAGGAGATTGGGGTTCGAATCCCAGCCAGTTGTACTAAAGTGTTTTTTTCCTAAATGAAGTCCCACTCTCCCTCTACGAAAATACTGATACATTTTCTTCAAATTATACCTTCATCATCCTTATACTTTTAGTGTGAATATATGGATAGCCCTGACGGGTTATCAAGGCGTGGTTCACGTGGAAAAAGCTTTTAGCTAGATCCAAGTGAGTGAATTATGCTGTATCGAACCAACTGAAATAATGATGCTATCTGATCCCAGGACATGATCGTTGTTGAATCGCGCTTAATACTACCCAACTCACCTCTAAGAGACCTTGGTTTGAATCCTCAGTGTGGTCGAATATTTTGTCTACATTCGTTAGAGCTGATTCTGAGTTCATCATAGGTTTCAGTCCCATTTAGTAATATATCAACTCTTTTTTCTTTAAAAGTGAAAGCCACCGTTTTAACAATATATCCAAGCAAGTTATTTTAAGTTATTTTTCTAGATGAAATATTTCGATAGCCGAAAGATGAAAGAACGATCCCATGACAATAAAGTCCACACCTTTGTAAATAATATAGCTGAGCTGACTATGTCAAGTGTTTAGTGAGCAAGGACCAATCCTAGTTCTTCAGAATAAAGCAAACAAGTGTTCAAAGATCTCTCCCAAAAGAATTGTGCGGTTGAACAGTGCACACGTTCAACAAAACACTGAGAGATATAATATATATTTGTACATACATCACTTTACTTGAAATGCTTCCACTGAGCTGGTTTTCATGGTTTGAAAGATCTGTAGTCGGAGAGTCGGATTTGAACTTTGGACCTTTTAGTTCAACGTGCTACAAAAAATGTACATGTTCTTGTCAATATCCAACAAAAAAGTCTATATTTTTACAAATTAGAGTTGCTACCAGTGTTGAAAAGTTTTTATTTTTGTAGTAGTATGCTTTAAGGCTGATGCCAGCTATCGATGAATTTTCAAATAGCGACCCAGAACTCTCTTAAATACCCAAGTGAGCCCGCTGGTGATTGAACCCTTGTCTCCCAGATCTGAGGTCAGTGTCTGCCTACCCATATTTGAGTACCAATCTCATTTACCCCAAAACAATAAAATGTGTTATTGATAAATCGCATAAATTCCTTTACGCTAAATGTTATTTTAATGGTTTGATATCTTGTTGTTATGTTTATCCTTTTTTCAAGCCAAGATGAACCGCTAATACAAGCATTCAACGTGTAAATAATAATAATAATAATAATAATAACAATAAGCCTAGTGGGAGGATGAAGGTGATCAACCTCCAAGGGGAATTGGGCTGTGTACAAACGAGCTATCAGATACCTTCACATATGAACTCTCAATCGGAGATACGGAGTGTCTGGCACGTGTGAGACGACGTGTAGGATGTGTCCCGGGAGTGGTAGGTCATGTGGGCGAACATATAGCACCTCTCTATTATTGTCTATCTCCGAAAACCCTCAGCTCTAGTGGGACATTATGGCTACAAGACATGTACCCTTCCATCCTTCCCACCCACCCCCATATACATGAGGACCTCACATCACTAGATCATTAAGCGGGGAATAACCATTTTCAAGCGCTTCAAGTAGACTTCAGTTAAACAAGATTAGTGGAACCATTTCAAGACAATACACAGTGTGATATTTCGGCAGTCTAAGAGAAAAGTATTATATCTTTCATTGGTGAAGGAGAGTATATGCACATATTTTATAATACAATAAAAATATACATAATAATTATTAAACTACACAATTTCTCATTAAAAATTACAATATATTACAAATAGATTGATTAGATGTAACACTCGACATTCACATTTACTTTTATATTATTAATGATAGGGCCTAGTAATTGTAAAAAAAATAATCCAAAAGACATATGCGGAAACGTAACCCAGGAGGGGATAATTGGTGACTGTAAATGTAATAGGAAAACAGACTTATGAGGATTCACCACTGTCAGTACACTCTTCTAATAAGTCCTCTGATGTGTCATCTGAAACATCATTTCTTTATATTAGTGCTGGATTTATTTCACTTGAGGTTTCTAATAAATTTAACACTTCAGTGCTGATTTTTCCATGTTTCATTTTAAGAGTTGCACGCAAACTAGCAATAAATGGGTCTGAGGAGTAACCTATTAAGTAAGTCAGTATTTGTATCAAATCTGAAGGTTTTTCTTGCTAATAGTTCCCTGTATTGCTTGTTGTGTTTATTTATTGCCTCTTGAGCTTCTTGGAAAATGGTCCAATCGGCAAAACCCTAAAAGCAATAATATCCTTTCCATGGAATAATATTTTGTCTAGGCTTACGGCCATTGGATACCAAGAGTACTCTCTGAGTTATAGGTCTTGCGTATCCCTAGTACTCGTATACGCACCAAACATTTCCATATTTATTTTAAAACCACAATTTAAACTAATGACATAAAATATTTTGAGTCTAAATCCACCCCTGTTATTTTTTCAGATTTCTCCAGATTTCTAAAAAAAATCTGAGCCGTGTTGCCATCATTCTTGTTCCCAGTTTGCTGTTTAGGCATATCTATAAGCAAACTCAACTCCCTTTTGAACCTTTCTTGCACCTCTTTCTTCTTTTCAGCCACTTTTTATTTCTTTTCTGATCCTGTAGCTTTCCATAATTTTATTTTAAACGATAAGAAATGTGAAGAATACATTCAAATAATCGAATCCAGGAATGTAGAGGTGATAATCCAAAAGAAAGGAAATCTTTGTTCTTATTATTAGCACCGCGTCTTACTACCCATTCGGGTTATACACAGAAATCTTTGTTCACTTCCTTTTTTGATATTGTATTCACTTTGTTATTATTATTATTATTATTATTATTATTATTATTAGCACCACGTCTTACTACCCATTCGGGTTATACACAGAAATCTTTGTTCACTTCCTTTTTTGATATTGTATTCACATTGTTCATTTCGCCTGGTTTAGCTCCACACAAGTAACATGTTTGTGTTGAAGCACATGATGGGACGGCATAGCAGACCTTACCATCTATCATGAAAAATATCAATGTAGACTTTACAGTAACTTGCGTGCCATTAACAAATATTTTGGAAGTAGAAAGTGTTGCGATTTGTCTCTCAATTTTCCTAACTCCTGTGGATATCACATCTACTTATTCCTTGGCAAATATAAATTTGATGGGGCGACAGTGTCTGGTCAAAGATGGAGCAGGATTTTGCCAAAGTATGGTTTTATTAGATTCCTCAGTACCTGAGTAAATCTGTATAGGTACAGTAGCCCCATGGCTTCTTTGGTGCTTACTGACAGCTTTGAAAAGTTACCAGACCAAATTATGTATCCCTACGCCGAACCATATGATCTGCAATAACATGTATTTAGTAGTTGTCACTTCTGATGGTCAACATTTGGGTATATACCTAAATGTTGACTGACAGAAGTCAGCTGTGAGCTGTCAGTCGGCACCAAAGAAACCATGGGGCTACTGTACCATGGAAATGCTAAATAAGCTTTCATCGGTAAAATTCTCTTCAGAAATTTTTTGGCGATTTATATTTTTATCTGCCCCATTGCAACTTCATTTTATGATTGTGTTGAGAGTACTATTCTCGGGCAAACGCAAACTCTCTATTATTTTTTTAACGTTACATAACTGTGATACTGTGTGGTCAATCAGTGGCTGGAGTGGTATTTCGGCTGTTATTTCTGCTATGGTAATTCCAAGAGGATAACAAAACTGTTTTGCTTCCTTAACCGTGTAATAAGGTGGATATAACTTACAATTTAAGTCTTTGGCTTGTTGGCCTATGAGGTTGTACTGGCGTGTTGAAATATTGGCATTCACTATTAAAACAAGCGGCAGATAGTTTTTTAAAGCTAAACTTGCGTCCATTTTTTTAAATCGTGTTACCTCTTTTAGAAGATGCAAAACAAAGCTCTTTAACTATAGCTGTGGAGTCCCTTTTCCCTTCCTTCCTTAGTTTCATTTCTGTGGCCATCAGCAGTTCATCATGGCTGGTTGAGTCTAGAAGGCGTTTTACTTTTAGTGATCTAACCTTAGGACCACAGCTACTAAAAAGCTTTTTAGGCCTACCAAGACTGTTAATGGTACCATCTTGTGTTGAAGTACATGGGACAGCTTTAAATAAAACTGCAAGAAATGTACTATCTCCTTGAAGCCAGGATGAATAGTCATTCAGCAACCACTCTCGATATCATGCCACTTTATAAAAATCTCTTTCAATTTTTTGACAAAAACTCCTAATCGTTGCTTTAATACTTTTTAGAACAGTTTTAAAAAACGATACGTTGTTCAATTCTTGCAAAATAAAAGCTAACATGGCTTCAAATCTCTAATTCTTCGAATCTTCCACCCATATTATGTAAAATAAGGACTTGCGATTATTTGGCGGAGTCATTCTGTAAATAATGAAAAAAATTGGAGTTCGCAAATTTGCGCCAAACTATTTTTGTGTTTTGAATATATGAAGGAACTAGCTTTAATTTTTATATAGCAGCCACCCTGTATAAAGTGGTTTAATATACTAAAACCTACTTATAATTTTAAAAAAAATAGCTTTTGTGTTAAATGAAACTTACTCGCGTTTTCAAATGTTGTCTCCGGGTCAATAAATATAATTTTGAAAAAATAAATCACTTAATAATAAGTTAAAACAATGAAAATAATAACTCGAAGATAGACCGAGTATTGGAGAACACGGAGGATATACACCGGTCTAGCGAACTAAAAGGTCTGAACAGAGTGAGTTTGGGCTGCGCATGACAAGTGCGTGTTCGGGCGCGTTTCAGCATTATTCCGCGCACTTCTTGAGAACCAAATCACGCTGACACACACTAGGGGCGTTATAATATTAAATACAAACATGTTTTCACTCTTTTGATTCAGTTGAAAATTTAATTATTTTTTTCCAGCTAGATTGCTGAAATATCACACTGTGTGATGTAGAGAAACTAAAAAGACAATAGTTAAAGGAACTAAAAATACAGTAAAAAGGAAAACTATTGGAAGGTATGGATAGGGGATTTTCTTTAAAACAATAACAAGAGGAAGTGCTTTGTGACCAAGGGAACTACTTGCAAAAAGTGGCAAGGTGAACTACTTGCAAACAGTAGCTAGGTGAACTACTTGCAAAGAGTGGCAAGGTGAACTACTTGCAAACAGTAGCTAGGTGAACTACTTGCAAAAAGTGGCAAGGTGAACTACTTGCAAACAGTAGCTAGAGGAACTACTTGCAAAGAGTGGCACGGTTGACTACTTGCAAACAGTAGCTAGGTGAACTACTTGCAAAAAGTGGCAAGGTGAACTACTTGCAAACAGTAGCTAGGTGAACTACTTGCAAAGAGTGGCAAGTTGAACTACTTGCAAACAGTAGCTAGAGGAACTACTTGCAAACAGTGGCAAGGTGAACTACTTGCAAACAGTATCTAGAGGAACTACTTGCAAACAGTAGCAAGGTGAGCTAATTGCAAACGGTATCTATGTGAGATACGAGTGCTTGCAAACAGTGGCACGGTTGACTACTTGCAAACAGTGGCAAGGTGAACTACCTGAGAAAGTAACAAGGAGAATTACTTAAAGAAGGTAGTTAAAAGTCCTTGTTTTGTAGTGAAGTAATACAATTAGCTACTTGTGACAAACATCCTTTGATACAAAAATGCAGTTCTAAAAATAACCGTAAAAGGTAATTTTCCTAACAAACACAAACTTTTTACTTCAAGAGCTAAGAAAAATAAACGGTTAAATAAGCTCTGTTTGGCGAGCACACACTTTTTAGGTCACGGAATTATCATTCTCAGCATGCTTGTTATGTAACATGAAATACGATTGGACGATAAGAAGATGAGAGCAGAATGGACGTTGGTACAAGATGAGAGTGACCCAGAGATCAGCGGGAAGTCTATAAATAGGTGTGGCTTAAGGTTTTCACGTTCTGTAATAAAATAACTATTTCAGTTATCTGAGTGATAAGTTCGAAGTAGAGGTAATATAATTTGTAATCTAGCTCCAGTCCTTTAATAGACCTCTTCGTGTAGTAACATTACTACCTTCACATCGTGCGTGCAAGTTACTGTACAAGGTCGATTCAATTCTCGAGTCTTCCTTCGCCACGTGTGAATCAAAATAAAACAGTATGTCGGTCGATTGATGGGGCTGATCATAAACTGGATTTTTATTCGTCGAGCAATGGAGGGCGGAATGGCCTCGAGTCTCATTGGTCGAGCAATAGAGGGATAGCTGAGCTGGTGTCTTATAGTGTTCGAACATAGAGGAATGGATGGATTGGTGTCTTAATGATCAAACAATAGAGGGATAGGTGAGCTGGTGTCTTATATTAGTCAACCAATAGAGGGATAGACGAGTTGGTGTTTAATATTGTTGAATAATAGAATGATAGATGAACTTGTGTCTTATATTGTCGAATAATAAAGGGATATATGAACTGGTGTCTTATATTGTCGAACAATATAGGAATGAATGGGTTGGTATCTTATTGGTCAAGCAATGGAGGGATGGAAGAACTGGTATCTCATATTGGTTGAACAATAGAAGGATAAATGGCCTGGTAGCTTATTAGTCGAGCAATTGAGCGTGTCTTCGTGGCTGATTATTGGCTAATTTGCTAATCGATTTTATTATTCACCAAGACCCCGCTGTATTTAAAAATGTATTTTTTGTAAATACACACTTAACTGCGTGTTGTGTTGTAAATGCACTGTTAAATAAATGTGTGTTGTTGTGAAAAGACAAATCACATGTGCATTGTTGTGTGGACACAGTTAACTATATGTGATATTGTAAAAACTCAGTTAACTATGTATGACGTTTTAAAAACTAAGGCTGTAGCCAGGTTGACATTTCGGCATAGGGGGAGGTTTGGTGGTCATAGCCTTCAACTGCTACAGGTAAAGAACTTCTGATATTAAATTACTCTAGAAACTATCTGGAGTTTATTTTTATACTAATTAATGGAAAGTATTAAATACTTAAGTGCAATCACTTTGTTTATAGAGCCGCCTCCCTGCAAGTTGATAACTTTAGATTTGACCCGGGCTACGGCTTTGTTATAAACTCAGTGATCTATGTGTCGTATTGTAAAGACTCGGGTTATTATGAACGAGTCCTACCCCTTAGCTTAGTCGGTAGCGTGTCTGTTTACTGAGCTAAGCGTCCCTAGCTCGATTCTTGGAATGGCCAAAAAATAGAATTGGTGAAATGTGGGTTTACCCTTACACAATGATTAATTAACGTCCGGGGATGGATGTTGCGTCTGTTATAGATTTAAGTTAGTTTATAAGTCGTGTGCTAACATAATCAGTAGGTTCAGAGAGTGCACGTTAAATACCTCAAATAAATACAATAAATAATATATATGAATAATGTTGTAAAGACTCATTTAACTATTTATGGTGCTGTAAAGACTTGCTGTATTCTCGTCTCGCCCAAGTCTGGCGGTTGTAACAATAAGGCTGGTTACTATGTACACAGCATCGCCAGGCTTATTTGGGAGTTTAACCTTCAATCTCTTGACGACTTTTGTCTACCTTTCTGACTTCTCTTTGTTTTTTAATGTTATTTCTAACCTATGCAGCACACTCATTACGTTTGTTTTCTAGAACGCTATACACATATTCCGATCATTTTTCTGCATTTTCAAACTTCAGGCCATCTTGGTCTGGATATTATCACGCCAGCTTACTCTATCTAATAAAACAAGAAAGTGATGGATTTAAAGTGGTTTCAACTGTTTTACTGGCTAGGGACTCACGCAGATATTTATACTGGTGCGGTCTACATTTTTATTTTGTTTTAAATCGAATAAAAATAGAAGATGATAGCTCAATTTAATAATAAAAATAAAAATAATCATATAAATTATTAAACCATCTTATGACGTATTATTAAAGTTTTCAAATAATCTTTGCATTTAATTCTAACGAGATGGTAAAAGTAAAAAATCATGTCATATCGCGCAAAAAATTTAATAGAAAAGAGATCAATTAAAGCAATAGCTAGATGTTAACATGGAAAAGCCTAGGTTACAAGCTTAATAATAATATGATCTGTAGTATGTCTACAGCACTACTATTTAATAATGATAGTCCATTTACTCTATCGTTTGACATAATATTTATCATATAAGTATTAGGTCGTCTTAGTGTCTATAAGGATATTTGGCTTGTACAGAGGGTTATTGGCACTGTACTATATTTAAAAAATTAAACACTTTTTATCGAGGAAATGTTCTTCATACATAAAGTAGGGTCAATTTGTAGAGTGTTTGCCTATATTTCAAATTGCTTTTATTCCAAAATTTTAGTTCTTCAGGCAAAATATCCTCATTTTCTTGGAAATTGCTTTCATGCGAAGAAATCTTTGTTATCATAACTACTGCAATTTGTATTTAATAAACAAGATAAATTAGACAATATATAATTATGCTACTCTCTGTAGGTCTCCGTAGGATTTGCACGGTTAAATTATTAATAAAGGATAAAAATATCTTCTTTCTACATAACTTCTCAGAATTTGATGCTAAATTAATGCTTTGATACTGCGACTGATTAGTAATCGAGGTAATTTATTTCTTCTTCTTCCAAACGTGAATAGTATTTGAAGCCTTATTTAAAAATTTATTTTAATTCATTATAAGAATTTGATTTGATTTTTCTATGGAAAAAATTTGCTTACTGTCATTATAGATATTGTAAAATTGGATTTTGAAATCACAACATTTAAAACAGAATCTTGTAAGGAATCGTAACCCAGTCATTCTATTTAACGAGTTCTTATGATGACCGCTGGATTTCATAATTGCATCAAATAATTCAACAATTACAGTAACTGCATTGCATTTCAATTCACCTTCGGGAACACTTCCGAACCAGAGTTTGATTTTTAATTTATGAACAATATTTTGGGATGTTTGTTTTTAAAACTTTTTGTATCTTTCGTGTATTGAAGAAGTAATATAGTTTCCCAACTAATCCAATGGTTGATAATTTCAGGAATGTTGCATGCATCGGAAAGAGCATAATTTAATTAATGTGTACTAGTAAGCACATAGAGTGCAAAGCGATATCCGTAAGATTGGACACCCTGAATTTAGCCATTCATTGCATGGGCACCATCGTATCTCTATACCCTTCGAAAAATAAATTAAAAGAGAATGATTTTAAAGAGTCTATCAAATGTGCGACCAAAGATTTCCCAGTTGAGCTAACTAAAGGGATAAATTGTAGAATTATTTATTTAATAATATCGTTTTATTCGAACTAAACTGATAAAAAAAAAGTTTGATTTCATCAGAATAAGTTGTTTCAGCTTATAATATACTGGAAAATTGACTATTATTTATACCTTTCACTATATTTTGTAAACTAATTGAATTTACATGGAAAAAAAATCTGCGTTCTTCAACTTATGTATCTACCGCAGTATTGCAATTTTTTTCCTTTTAATTCTTTATCTTCCGAATCAATATAATAGTCTCAACAAAGCTCAGACGTTTTCTTAAATTTAACAAATATTAGTCATTATGGCTTGGTAGTTAAATTCATTGTTTCCATAAAACATCACGATCTTGATTGTGTTTGTTAAATTTCTTGGAGTTTATTTTATTACTGTCCAGCATTTTGTCGATTAGTAGTAGTTTATTTTCTTTAAAAAGTTTTATATTCATTACTATCTCTAAGCGTTTCTGTAATATTGTGTACTGCAATCGTCTGCATATAGAAAATTAAAACCTTCTACAATAAAGAAAAAAATATTTTTTTCTATTAGACATTTTTCAATCACTATTTTTAAATTCCAAGCTTTTAAGCTTTCGTGGTACTATGAGGTGGACTTTTAAGCTTTTGTGGTTATTATGAGGTGGTATTTTAAGCTTTTGTGGTTATTATGAGGTGGTCTTTTTGCAAACTTGGTCAATTTAAATTTTCTCCCGTGCCAAAAAGGAGATTTTTTAATAAATCTGTAAAGCTACTACCACCTCCCCCTCCTCAATTTAATCATTATTTGTATGCTTTAAGTGCTAAGCTGTTCGTCTTCAATATATTAGACGAAATTAAAATAAACATGGTTGTTATCATATTAACGAAATTATGGAAAGTATAGCTTTATGCTTCAAAAATATGGGACTGATAACTAATTATGCTTTATTGCTTTCATTAAATTTAAGTCTTATCCGGTAGGCACGCGTACTATATGCCAAGCTCATCTAGCCTGTGTAGTTTGCTGGTGATGGAGAGGTCAGGATCTAAATTCCGACCGGGTGTATTGAGGGAATTTTTTCCTAAATGGTTTCCCACACTCCCTTCACGAAGATTAGGATATATTTATTATGAATCCTACCTTTCTCATCCATACTCTTTCAGTGAAATTAAATGTTGAGAGCTAAGAATCTGGTAGTAAAACACGACGCAAAAAAAAGTTTTAATCGTGGAAGTAAAACAAATTAATACTGCGCTAATGATAACAGTTCCCACAACTATCAAGTTCTTGAGTCGGATGACTCACACTAACTGGACTTAATCAAGAAGTAACGATGTTGCAGATGTTTTACAATGTTTAGCAAATAATTGACGAAGATAATTAATTTATACTTCTATAAAGCTAGTTGGTGTACTCATCTGAACTCGTCTACAAGTTTTACAGTCACTGTTTTTTTAGTACGCAGCTGCCTGTGTTTTTCTAGGATTTTCAGAAGTAAAATCAATTTTTCTTGACACTTTAGAGAGTAAAAAACAAATAAATACATGCATACATGCATACACACATACACACATACATTCATACATATATATATATAATTTATACACACATACATTCATACATATATATATATAATTTATACATACATACATACATACATACATACATACATACATACATACATACATACATACATACATACATGCATACATGCATACATACATACATACATACATGCATAGATACATACATAAATAAATAAATACATACATACATAATAACCCCGTTCCCTTACGGGGTAGGCAAGACAATGTGCATTTAGCTTAAAACATTAGTTCCGTACTTCCATCCTCACTAACTTTCTCCACACGACCCTATCCTTGCAAACTCCCTTCGCTTCAACAACATCCATACCTCGAGTCATACATGCACTTTTATTCTTAAAACTCTTAATGTTTCTTTTACCTTTGGATACATTATACGATACATTCTGCTTGTGGCCACATTCAAACGATGTAATGCTTTCTGCAAGTCACTTTCATTATCAGCCATTAATACTGCATTATCTTCATAGAACAGCACTTTCACATTCATGTTGTTCATTTGTACATCAACCACGTCCTCACAAGCATCCCTCATACACTGATCCATAAATACATTAAACCACTATAAAGACATAACACAACCTTGTCTAACACCCTGTTTAATGTCAAATCATTCGTTCAAAGCTCCATCCACCCTAACGCACACTTTACTTGCATCATACGGCGAACTTGCATGTGCATTTGATAACCATACATCCACACCCTACTCTCTCAGAACATTCCATAACATTCTTCTATTCACCCGAGCTCACGCCTTCTCAAGATCAACGAATGCACAGTAAACTTTCTTACTTATTTTCATATAACTATCAATCACTTGTTGCAATGCAAATATCTGGTCCATGCAACCTCTATCTGGCATGAAACCACACTGCACACGCCAAATATTTTTCGCACATTTTTCACCCACCCTCTCAATTAAAGCGTTATCAAAAACTTTACCTGGAATATTGAACAAATTCATTGTCCTATAATCCTTAAAATCACTTTTACTGTATTTGTACAAACTAACAGTGACAGCATTCTTCCAGTAATTAGGAAGAGTCAAAATTCCAGCACACACAATGAACAATTAAATTTCTTTTGCCATAAAATTGGCCCATATAAAGTTATGGCATTGGTGTTTGAAACCGGATTTTACCTAGATAGGTAAATGTATGCAGTTGTTCACAGCCCAACGTTTTAAGGATAAAAACGAGGGGGATAGGCGTATGTAGGAAAAGTATTCGAATTAGCGTGCTTACTTCTTCAGTTCCCTTCTTCTTCTATGTAAAGGCCTTCGAGTTAAAGCTTGGAGATTAATTTTCCAAATTTCCAAACATTTCAGTAGTTTTTGTTGTTGTGAAATTCCCTGTATTTTCTCGACTCTGCCGATTTTCCCAGTGCGTTGCAACCCCGAGTCACAAACAAACAGTTTTTCGAGCTAGGTTTTAAGCACTCAGTTCTCGTTAAATATAAGATGTCCACCATGGGTAGGTTCAATTACCTACATCGGTGGACACGTGGGTCTCGTCTGATATGGTTTTCCGGTGATGATTAAAACCCAGCTGGGTTTACTGAGGTGTCGTTTTCTAAATGGCCTCCCATCCTTCCTTTAGGAAAATGCTGGCACACTTCCTCTAAATTAGTCGTGCCTCATCCCTACACTAGTAATGTAAATTATGTAGGTTGCCCGGAAGGATGGAAAGATGTGATGTACAGGTAAGACAGTTAATATTGTTTTGGCCCGTGTTTCGAGTGAAAGCTGAGTCCCCTTGCCATGCAGTCTGGCATAGGTACGTAATCCCAGGCACTAATAGCCAGGACTACCTATCAGTTAATCAACAGGGATAATCAACTTCTGGCACGAGTGTTAAGTCCTGCCCACAGGTTTATTTGTGTAATATGTTTAACCCCTTCTATAGAATCAACATAAATCACGCTCCGTAGATAAGATTATGTTTGTGGTAATACAGTACAGAACAGATGACACAGAAAGGAAAGTAGGTACAGGGGGATTAAAAATGTGCATTAGTTTTGAACATTTTGTGTTAGTTTAAGAACTTGGATTTGTATGAATGAGTATAAAAGGTTATAGCATAGTGACAGTCTTTAATTGATACGTGTTTCTGTCTTGTGTATCATTTTTATTCTGGGATAAGACTTTACTGGCTATCTCGGTATTTTTTCATGGTCTAGTATAAGCATAATAGATCATCAATGCAGCTCTCTTATTGTTGCTAGGGCAAGGCCGGATTGATGGGACTGTTAGTAAATTCCTTTCATTCAGTATCAAACTTTCCCTATAAGGCTAATGCACAAACATTAGCAAATTATATTATTGTGTGTGTATGTTTGCTCAAATGGATAATGAGGGCGAGGTAATAGTTTACTAGCAGGCCTACAGTTACATTAAGCCAAGTTTACCCTGGTATCAACTAGTAAGCCACCCCTAAAAGGTAAGCCCATGACTATGTGTTTGTTTATAAATTAATAAAAGATCATATCCGACCGAGTTTCATCTTAGGTTAACAATATTAGAAAAAGTAGCTTTTCGATACTAAAAATATTGTCATCCATGATTTATTTCATGCAATGATAATAAATTAGATAATGTATTTCGAAACTTATATTTTTTAAACGTGGTTCCTCATCAAAATTACCCATAACCGAGGGACTATATTATACATCGCAGCCCTGCGTGCAAAACATCCAGCTCTTAATTCCAGATAGCACGCAACAGCTTCAGTAAAGTCCTGTACACATGAGCAATTGTTTTAATACTTGACTCGGCCCGGAAACTTGTAGAGAGGAAACAAAAGAGGCAACAATCATGTAAATATATTTAAATTGATTTCCAGCATTTGGCACAGTAACTATTTTTAAGCCTTAGACAAAACAAAAAAAAATCCATCTCTTTAGAAAAATAGAAGCAACTTTTCACTCATTTTGATATCTTTTAAATTTGGTAATTTTTTATTTAAAACCATAAGCGAACTGAACCAAAAACGAACATAATATGTTGAAACTAACAATGATAACGGCGTACTGCCAATGTTCAGGGATGTATTTAACATAATTATTTAAATTCAGTCCCGTGTCAAGGTGTTGTTTTTCAACTAATTAAATTAAAAAGGACATGTTCTATCAGTGCACAAATAGGTTAAATAAATTTATTTCGTTGTTTGTTTGTTTTTCCTCTGCTTACGATGAATTTCAAAATATTTCTACTGTGCGTGCGTATGCATTCTCAAACTTTGTGTTTAAAACTAAGATGGTACTAATTCTCAAATGTCACACAAGTTTTCGCGATTACAACAAGCCTTGATGAAAGCATACATGACGAGGTTGTTGTACTTTCTAAGCACACAAATGAGCGAACCACTTAAAACCTAACTTTATATAAAATACATATTATAAAATATTTCATCTTAGATACTCAATAAATGTGTCAGGACGAACCCGTACACAAACAGTAGTTACCCAATCGGCTACCTGTCAATATTTACTAAATTCTGTACTGGATAGGTATGAAACAGAGGTCCGTGTGTTCAGAGCTTGAAAGGTTAGAGAAAAATATTGACCCCTTGCAAAGTAGTTTTAGCTGGAAACGTTTTGTCGGGTTAGTACCCTGCATCTTTCCCTTCCCTCGGCCGTGACCAACCTATAATTAGGAGTAATATTCAAACTAAAATAAACCAACTTTTCAAATCGTTTCAACCAATAACTAGAGTCCTGCCTCACACTGTGATGTATTATGGTTAGTCTCACCTTCACCTGTGACCCGATACGGCCAAGGTTCTCAACCAGTGGGGTGTGGACCCGCGGGGCCATATGACCACTCAAAGCCCACTGGTTTTCTTAAAATGTAGCCATTTTGTCAATTTATACACACACTTACTCTTAGATTGTTGCAATCATGGTAGTCAATAAGCCTACTGACATTCGACCCTAACGAAAGATAAGTATTTGAATTTAAAAATAGGAATATATATATAAAATATACTTTCTGAACTCTAGTTACATTGGAAGATATAGTAAGCATGGTAGGATTTTGCTAGGAAGAAAATTATCTGACAACTACAAAAGATAATTAAATTATTTTAATATATTGATACGTCAAATAATGTGTTATACAGTTGTTACTTTTGATAAAATAATAGTGTCAGTTTCTATAAAATCTTATAATGTGTGAGTATCAATGTTTATTGCAAAACAAATGTGTGTGTTTTAAATATTTTTTGATAGTATTATCCTAGTATAAAAACAAACTTTATCCCAAATATAAACTGATCAAACTAAACCCTGATTTTTATAGGAAGCCCACTTTCGACCACCAACATTAATTGAAAGTCACTAAAATTTTGTATTATATAAATATGACTTAATTGATTTATTAATTATGTTAGTTTAAAAATTAATCAAAAGTATCCAATAATGCTTACTGATGGATTAATGTATTTTTTACACTATTTATTAAACTGACTAAGAATGTAAATACAATTGTAACCTTTTTTTGCCTACATTGCAGCAACATGAGTTTACAGTTTTAAAATAATGGGCTTTCTATTCAAATCAGGCTGTAAATAGGTACTCAGCCTCAATAATTAAAGTGTTATGTTATTAGAAACGTATTAATACTTTCTGAGCACTACTTGGACACTTTTAGTGACTTTTATTCCATCTTAAATTGAGCTGACTTCCATCATACCTTAAGACCCCCATCTCACCTTAGCTCGCAGTGACACTCCCACCTCACTGTAAGGTAACCAACCACCTCGGCCAGCGAGAAAGTATCAATCGTTGTCAGGGCGCGTGGCTTAAAACACAATTGTCTTTGTCGTTTTCTGAAACTACTAGTCTATTTTGTCTAAATTTATATTCTCTTTCGCCCTCCACCTACAACCACTCTTTATGGTGTTAATAAGAAAGAGGAGAAATAAAACAACGAAACTTCTTATATCAAGGGAAAAAGGAAAGCTTGCTACTAGCTCTCAAATATCTTAAAATTTTATGTTTTGAGCTTATAAAAAAATTAATGTTTATGTTAGAGGAAGGTGGGTCTCGGGAAGCACTTGGAAGAGGACCGGGGATGTCTTTTCTGTGTGAAATTTTAAATTCTTGATTACTCTTAAAGCTATTTGAATGAACTTTATTTTCCATGATTATTACTTTTTTTTATGTATTTTTATGTCTTCAAATATATAATAGAAAGAGAGGATAATAAAATACCAATATTTTTTTGGTCAAACTTGAAAAGTTGTATTGTATTTTTACCATATTATAATTTATTTATTTTTGTGTAAGGGTATAGTTAAAAAAAAAGTATATACGATCCACAAACCAAAAGGGGCTTAGAGAATTTCTTCCAGATTAAAAAAAAAATGTTTGATGCTCTTGTGAGCCATTTAGATTCGTCCTCATTTTAAAAATATGAAAATTTAAATTCTTTATAAGTTTTTTATTTGGATTGCTCCTCACCTAGGGTATTTTTGAAATTCGAATGTTTCTATAAGATATTTATGATCAAGATTATAAAGCTCAATGGAATAACTACAGTTTTACAAAGTTGTTTCCAATGTGTAGCCAAAGGAAAATTATTTAAATACATAAATAATGTTTATTTAAAGTTAAAAACACTATTCTCGACAGTGTGGATACAGAATAGGACGCAAAAGAGCCACTTTCAAGATTCTTGATCCAGAGTCACTTGGCAGCTTATTGGCTGCTGGACAAAATAAATAACTTGTGAAACTGTCATTTTATTTACCTACAAACACCTTTTAATATTTTGAAATAAATATAATAATGTTAACCAAAATGTATACAGTTGTGGTGTGTTTTTTAATTTATTCTGACACAAGTCAATCTTTCAGCTACATATTCTTTAATATCAGAGAGAGAGATAAATAGTCTAAAGGGGAATAAATTTATTACAAGGGGAAGGGGCAGTATTTTCCCAACTGGGGCCTGTCCTGTACTCCCTTTCTTCCTCCTACCTTTTAACCCCAGTTTCACCATCACTCTTACTATCTTTCAAAAATGAGCAGATCATTTGACTTTAAGCATGAATATATATTTATGTAGTATTAGCAGCTTTGGTAACTTTCGACCTATAGGGTGGTTAGTAATCATACTACAATACGTAAGTCTGGTAATTAAATATTGACCCTACATTCTGGCATACATTCATCTTAAAATATATTATCAAGGGTAAAGAATAAGTACAATTATTATTTCTGCTAAAATAATATATTCTTTATATACAGTGCTGATTTACTTTAAAATTTTGAGATTCATCATCTTCCTTAAGTTTTTCGAACCATACTTTCCCACTATTTTATATGGAAAGCTATAAATAAAAATATGTGTATAGCCCTGACCTAGATGTGGTTGTTTGTTTAAAACTAGCATAAGTGTTGTAACGAAGCAAGTGAAAGAACTGGTCTAGCTCACTTGTTGGGATGAGCTAGCAGATGATATAGAAAAAATGCTGACAGCTCACAACAACTTGTCCCCGTTGTGCTCAGCAACTGGACCGATTTGCAGTATGAAGGGTAATGTTTTAGAGTTGCCGAGGCTGACACAATAAGATCTACTCACAGGGGTTACTCTGCCCGTTTTCGGGGCCACGTGGATTAGAATATCGAGTCATAGGGTACTTGTGCTAGAAGGCTACCTTCATGGTCAGGGTACTGGGTTAGAATCTGTAAGGGGTGTCAGTCGAGCCGGTAGTTAAGTATTTCTCACTAAACCAATTCTCTCATTAGCTCCTACGTCAAAATACTTATATCTTTTTGTAACATCTTTTTAACAACACATTTTTGTAGTAGCTCGTAGTGCTAATAGTAAACCCTAAAAACCAAAGCCTTCTATAATTTCGAGCCCACACATTTATTTTGGCATCGTCTCTACCCTTCCTCGCAAGCTATCCTGGCAGATTAGGCCCGCAGGAAGAGGGAATATCATAATTTTCCCTTTATTCTACTAAATTCTTGGCACAAAGACGATCAAAAAAATCGCATTCATTGGATATAAGATTGATAGTTTGCATTTGGTTATGCTCTCTACTTTATATTTAACAGATTATATCAAAAATATCTGAAAATTCTAGCGACTTTTTCATATTTCTTTGACTTCTTGTAGAGTTTTTCCTATCACCCCAAATTCCCTCATTCCCCAAGTTTTTCAGATTTTCCTTGTTTTTCATGTAATGTACTGTACCTGCCTTACTATTAACCCTGTCAAGGATCATATTATGGAGAGCCAATTAATGAACCTTTAAACTACATACAGCATAGTCAAATATAATTTGACAATAATGTTTTAGAAAAAGTTTCAAACAAATTCAAATATTTTATTCAAAACACAAGAAAGAATTTAATAAATTTTCCAGCTTTTTAATTTATTAGGGTGGATAAATGTGGTCAAAAATAAAATTTTAAACTTTTTTTGAAAAACAACCTTTTCTTCGTGTCCAAATTAAGCTTTCAATTCAACTGTGAAATTTAATAAACTAAGCTAATTTATTTAAACAATTAGGCCTATTACCATTTGGCCTTTTTAAATAGTCCGTATTTTTAAAATAAGGCAAATTACAAATAATGTTTTGTTAAATTTTTGGGAAAGAATTTTTATGTGAGTAAAATATAATATATTGTAAATTTATGTCATTTCATTATTCTATTAAAACTTTGGGAATATTTTTTAAAGCAAAAATGTTCACAGAGTCAGTAATATATTTGTTATTAGTAAATTAACACAGTTCACTTGGAAGATTTTTCATTGTAGTATAGATTTAAAAGTAAGATTAAAACAAAGTCATTATACTCTTTTAACAACGTGATTAACCCAGGAAGCAAGTTTTTAATAAAGCTACACTTTAATTGGGAAAAGCAATTGTAGGTCTATAAACTTTTATTACTTTTAAATAACAGCCAATTACCTTTTTTTAATTAGATCTATGTTAACAATATTGTCTTCTTAAATAATGTGAATGAACTATCTATCTTAAAAGAGGTTTAATAAACATGAGTGATGAAAAGTGGGCTACCTGTGTGGTCTTAGGGTATAGTGCTCACCACAGGACCCGATGTTTATGGGTTCAAACCCAGCCGGAGTTAGTGGATTTTTCTTAAGTAGTAATAACTCGTAGCACAACCTCCTTCGAAGGGGAGGTTAAGCCTTAGTTTTTTTGGTCAATTTTTGCGTGAAAAAGAACCCTGGAAATATAGGAAAATACTTTTTCCATCAAAATTGTGGGCCCTTTCGCTCTCGCTCAAAGAAATAGTTGATATAATCAGTCGGTTCAGAAAGTGCACGTTAAATACCGCAAATAAATAAAATCAAAGATCAAATTAAAATTAAATGTGAAAAAATCAATATAATTTGTATTAAGGCAAATCCATAAAACAATATCCACCCTCATATCCTTTCTCCATTAAAAATGACAGAATAGGATGGAAAATATTCACGTAAATTCTGAGAAAGTCACTCAGTGTTGCCAATTTTGATCATATTTTATTGGAGTCACTAGTCTTACACCCATACACACAAGAATGGCAATGCTTCTCCTGTAAAATAAGTCTGAATTCTCTTAGAGCTTATAGATTGTCTCAGCGTGATACTCAACCTAACAGAAATAAAGTAGAGATCATCTGCCTGGTCTGTGGATTAGAGTGTAAAACCTTGTAAAGTATTTCAGTACAAACTCTGAGTGAATGTAAGGGTAGGATCGGGCCCACTTCTGACTCTCTTCGACTACAATTTTGAAACTGATGGTTGAGGCACCATACAAAGTCATAGACAAAAAACTCATCAAAAAACTGTAAAAAAAATATTTAAAGGTTAGGAGGCTCAAGTCATAGACAATA
>CABEEJ010001461.1:126054-155749 GCA_901482245.1 Timema douglasi
TATATATATATATATATTAGCCTATCTTAACTTTAAATGATACAGTGCTATTTAATTAAAATTAAAATGCTACGAAATACAAATGTTAAAAATGTGGTTAGCTTCTCTCTCTTTCTCAAGTTGACATATCACAATAAAGTATCCTGGTTACGTCACCTAATTAGGATGCTAGGACGCTGCCAAGTGCGTGATGTGTGATAGCATCCTGTGCTGCTGCCTCGGGAGCAGATATTGAGTCGGCCACGGTTATAGACGAGAGGTTAGCATCCACGACTTCAGATAGAGGGACTCAGGTTCAATCGACCAATGGATGGAAATATCTTCTTTTTTTTCACAAGGTGACAGTTAATTATATTTCTCGGTGAATATTTAAAGTGTTTCCTTTTTTTATATACTTTCCTTGTCACATTCCCTTAGGTTAGATGCTAATTCGTTTTTAGACATTGCCGTCGCTATTCAATATCCTAAGTCTGTTCTCTTAGTTTGGTTATATAATTTTATGTCGATGTTAGCCATTATTATCACTACTAACTCTCCTCATCTTGTCAGCCTAGATCTCAGAAAAATCACATCCTTTCTTTGTGTATTCAAAAGTGTAATATCTATAACTTAATATGAACAAAAACTACCACTATAAATTTATCGGCGATGATAAAATAATATTACAGTTAAAGGTTTAATCTCAGTTTAATTTTAGCCAAAATGTATATTTTATAAATTTTACAGTTCAGTTTTATACGGTGCCAACTTTACTCTATCATGCAACAAGCTAAGTACTAGCCCAATGTTTTATTGTTATTATTATTATTATTATTATTATTACTCACATATGTGGGTAAATAGACTAAATGCCATGCTCAGCTAGTCTAGTTCACCAGTAACGGAGATTTTAGGGCTAGAGTCCCAGCCTAGTGCCCTGAGGGAAATTTTACCTAAACAGTTTGTCATTCTTCCTCCACGTAAGATGAGTCTATTCCATCTAGCTCAGGGGTTCTCAAACTATTTAAAAAAAGATGACCACATGGTAAATTATTGATCTGTTTAATCTATTGGGGAAAAATATCCGTAATCAAAATATTTCAAATTTGACAAAGCTATTTAGAGAAAATCATACTGTTATAGCCTTAACATTATCTCTTGTTGATAATTGTTATAATCAGTTAAAAAATATAGTTTTCCTGTAAAAAGTCTGTAGAAAAGTTTTACACATTTTCTTCACAAATTCTTTCAAAAATAAAGAAAAGCACAATATTTTCAAATAAAAATTTTTAATTGTAATTTTGGAGCTGATATATTATGCAACCCAAACTTTCTCAGTGAGAGAAGTGTGGCTGCATGGCTTGGAACAACTTTTTTTTTATGTCTGGTTGTCCAGTTGAAACTTTCAAGCGGAGGTCCGGCTTCAAATTTAGCCTAATGCGGTACTTAGTTTTTAGATAGGCCTACACCATGGACGTCTAACCAATCTCACAGGCATATGTTGTTGAGAAAGGGATCATAAACTACTGATGTAGTAAGTGTCAAGTAGAGGGTTGAACATTCTCAGAAATTGGTTTCCAACCGAGAGCAAATACAGGGAAAAGAGGGGTGGAAATAACCAGATAATGGCAACTGCCAACAATTAGGGTTTACCAAAGGCCCCTTGTTATTTTGACCACTTTCCCTTAAGAGCTGCTCGCGTACCCCTGAGGGTACGCGTACCCCAGTTTGAGAATCCTTGATCTAACTCATTTTTACACTCCTAGTGACATTAAATGCAAACAATCCGGATGGTGTTAAGACACGGTGCAAAAAATAAGTATGTCCGCTACTCAGACAGCTTGTATAATAGTTTGGTGACTTGACGGTCTAGGGGTAAGATGTCGGACTTCCGTGCGGAAGGCCCGAAGCTCAAACCTTGGTCCCGGCACAGATTTGTCTGATTGCCAAACCCTTCCTTCACCTCTGACAAGACTTGTATTAATCACAACTTGTGAATGTGTGGGATGCCAGGCCTCCCCCGTGGTTTGGATTCCACGTTAAACTGTAGGTCCTCCATTTCATCTCACAATCACCCTACCACTACACATTAGCGTAAGTGCGTATAGCCTAAGCGGGTAGTAGGACGTGGTGTTAATAATAATAATAATAATAATAATAATAATATAATAGTTTGAGATTTTGTTTAGGCTATAATTATTATTTGTACTTGTGTTTTAATGAAGATGGAGTTATTATAAAATAGAACGCAGAGAAATCTGTTTGCTCGTGAATAAAACATGGAAATCCTACCCAACACGGAGTCAAAGCAAGTCTTCTTAAAGGAAGGTTGACAAGATCTGAGTCCCTGCGACCTTATACTCCCATCCACGATCGAGGCTGGACATCTAGCTACATTTTACTGATATCCTGTTCTGAGAGAATTCCTAAATGTGAACGAACGACCAGTTTTTATCGCTATGTTCAGCAAGAGTGAACGAGATATAGGCATAGTTAAAATTAAGAAAAAAATGGAGGAGGGTAAAAAGGGCCATACTATGAGATAAACACAACGTATAAAACTGTAGAAAAAAAATGCGTTTAATAATGAGCCTTAGTTCGTCAATGGCTGAATTATAATATATAATTTGTTTCCTAAGGGCTTTAAGGAAAACCTCCATTGATTTTTGTTTTATTTATTTGCAGACATTAAATAAAGTACAATAATGAATGGTAGGGACATAGAAGTAGCCTATAATTCTGGTTATATTCTTATTTCCTGTTCATTTTTCAATGTATGCCTACACATAGCTTCGAACGTCTGAAATAGCTGCTATTATTATTATTATTATTATTATTATTATTATTATTATTACTTAGCCCTTTGTGTCAAATTTAGGTCCTCTTCTTTCTAATGTTGTCATGGACGACATTGGTAAGTATACTGTACATTCTTCAAACTATTTGTCATTGTCACTTTTTTTATATAGCACCGCGTCTTACTATCCGTTCAGGCTATGAGCTTAAGTACTAATTACACTAATGAGTTAGGAATTGGGAAGGTTGAATAGAGAGGAAGTGAACCCGTATTTGCGTGGAGGGAGAGTGGAAAGCCATTTAGGAAAAACCACCCCAGTTCACCCAAGCGAGATTCGAACCTCAATCTCCCCATCCTCAGCAGTTAGTTTTGCTCAACGCGAAACTAGCGCGTTAGTTATCTACGCCACCGAGGCGGATAATTATTTATTGTTTTCTGATTATTTCGAACTAATCAAAAACATAAATTCATCTGCTGATTGTTTGAATTTAAAAACTGACACAAATAGAATATTACGATGATCTATTGGAATGGAATGACTATTAATAAATCCAAAACTAAATCTATAGCTTTCACCAGAACTATCCTCCCCCCCCCCCCANCCCCCACCTCCTTATCCTACTTTTTTATTTATAAACTTGACAGTGATATTAAAGAACCATATATCAATTTTGCGTGTTTGGGCTATACCCTTTGTAACCCAGTGACGGAAAAATTAGCCAGTATTAATGTACCGTACGTTACCCAGGGGACGCCCAAATGTACTAATCGTACATCCTTTCCGTGGAGGCTTTTTCCATGTTCCGATGAGATAAGTTGATAATGATATTGAGTATGAGGGTATCGAATCAGTGGAAGCACTTAAACTTAACTTGAGCCTAACTAACCAAACCCTGGTGACCGTTTGGGTGATTCCCCTTTCGGAAAAAAATACCCAAGGTACCAGTCAGAAATCGAATCTGGGACCCCTAGACTCGTAGCCAGGTGTCCTGACCACTAGACCACAGGGCTTGTTACTATGGAATGCTGTCTCTATTAATGATGTGTGCTATCTTAGACCAAAAGCTCTACTTCCACTATAATTTTGATTACAATAGTTTTTACCTCTCTAAGATTACTTGACCTAATCAAGTATATCACCTTCTAATTCTATAAAGTTGGCTGTATCTTAAGTCAGGTCAAAGCTCGAATATACTAACTAGTGTGGCGTGGAATTCCATCATCTTAAGCTCATTCGACCATCAGAAATGTATTGCACAATTTTAACAAGGTGTGCAATTATAAGCTATAAATAGTGAAACAATAATTTCAAATCATTATAGTTCACGAGTTATAAGAGGTCAAACTTGCTATTTTATGCTTTTTGCATACTATTTTTAAGATAAAGTAATGAATGTATGGGGTTGAAATTTAGTATAACTAGACATTCATATGAGGTGTACACAATGAAATATTTATAATATTAATACTAATAAAATTAATAATATTACCAATATATTAATGAAATATTAATATTATTAAAATATATTAACATTTTATAATAGATACAAATTAATAATTTTATACTATAAATATTTATACGAAATATCTATAATATTAATACGGGATTGTAAATATGTACACGAAATATTTATAATCTTAATTAATCTTATTAAAATGATAAATATTTTATACTTTAAACCTTAAATTAATGTATATTTACATTAAATGTCAGTTTCATACATTAACTATTTTACCCAATGGAATGCTAAAAACATAAAATAGCAAGTTTGAGCCCTTATAGCTCGTGATAATAATTATACACTTGTTAAAATTGCACAGTAAAATTTTGATGGTTGAATGACATTAACTGACTCTCAGAGTGAAAGGTGTTCAACGCAAATTCATCACTGTTTGCTATGATATATTCTTTTTAAACATTTTTTATAATGTTTGTGATAGACGAATACTTTTTGGACTACAAACTCTCTTATTGCGAAGACTCTATTGGAATGTCCCTTTTGTTTTCAACATTTTTAATAGCACAATTTCTTGTCAATCTGTCCTTGAACATGTTAACATTCTTGTGTCCTCCCATGCCTCTCGAAATCCTAAAATATCTTCTATAAGTATATCTTACAAACCCAGCCCTTTTCACAGTTGCATAAGCAGCGCTAACTCTAAATTTTCCGAATTTGATTTTTGTCATAAAATAACCAAAACTAGAGCTATATAAAGAATGTCCTTTTATTAATTTGCATTACTCTTCGCTAAATAACTATTACTATCGAGAAATCTCTGTTCTTGTGTTTTCCTCTTAACCCTAACTAGTTACTAAACATGTTTATTTTAATCCTTGTGCACAAAGATATTGAACGTATATCTTATATTGCAAGCCATTTGCTGTTCTATATTTTTTTCACTGCTAACATTTTCGAGGTCTCAACTGTTGTCTAGCACTTTAAACAAAAGGAAACAATCAAATGAAATTATTATAATGGTAATTTCCAATATTTCTGGAACTGGAATCAAAACTTATGATAGTATAAATTACACTATCCTTCGATAAAGAAAGGACGACTAAATCGGCCAAGACAGTTCAAGTGACTTTTTGTTCTGGCAGGCCGATTAAAGATCGTTCAATACGAAGCCAGGTCCAAAAGATTTTGGTAGCATTCCTTTAACTAAGCCCCTATTAAAATCGGCTGACACAGGTCTTGTCCTCAGGTTAAGCTATTTTTAAGTATTCGTAAATTTTGAAAAACGACACGTGAACACGAAATCAAACCTGCCATTGTTGGCTTAACTCGACAATGCTTGTTTGTTTTCAAGTTATTGTTTTTTAATTTAAAAGCATTAATACACTACAATGAATAAATTCTCACACCAGCCTCAGCAGGTTCTCGTGAGATTCACTATTGGCAACCACATGATAGTTATTAATTTATGTCCCACCTAGGGAGTTTATTTCGGGTGAGTGGAGGAAGGAAAGACTTCAATAAAACCTCACGTCCCATATTAGACGACCTGAGTCCTAGAAATAAATTTATTTATTTTTTGTGCTAAGAAATATCCCATCACAAGAGTATATTCTTCCGCTCTCCGTGGCACACTCGGCAGCGTGATGAAAAATGAATGAATGGGTCGGGAACGTAATTACGCTCAGAACTAGTGACTTTCACCAAGGTTTCAAGGTTTCCTACGCCTATTAGGGGGTGGGGGGCAGGGTTCGATGAGGATGGGCTGGGACGTCATAATAGCCGATACTCCGGACAATCTCGTTAGAACTGGTTCGTGACCTGGTGAATAATCTCGCCGCCAGACCGTGGATACGTTCTCTCTCCCTTGTTTGTCTGAGTGTCAAAATCGACTTTCAGTGGGGGTAGTTGGCTCGTCAATACCCAAGAGTACCGATCTGTCCATGGGTACATACGTCCAGTCTGGGTAGTTGGCTCGTTAATACCTAAGAGTACCGATCTGCCCATGGATACCTACGTCCAGGGGTGGGAGGCCTGACTCGACAAGGATGACTTAGTGAGCGCACCAGTATTCTGCTACTGTGCTATCCAGGATTCGTCCCATGCTCTCATTCTTCACTCATAGTTTGAGGCAGAGTCTGTGATGAACATGTGGAAATTATATGCTACTTCAAGCTACCACGTATATCACAACCAACGATGACTCGGAAGTATCTTTATGTTGCCGTTAGTACAATGACATTGCACATGAAATCCAGAACCCCGGGTTTATAATTAATCTTTAACATATACATTACATATAAATTGGATACATTTAAGTGAATCGATTAGCCTATATACATAAAAAGGGTTGGATCTCCAGCCGAGTTCACCAGGAATAGTTTTTTATTTTTAATATTATCCTCAAGACGAACAGTAACTTTTATTCAACATATGTTTGTCCCTTGGATTAGGCCCTTTAGTTCAATGAAATGAGTTGTGCCATTGGCCATGGCTATGTTATCTCCAACTATATCATGATTCAAACACATAATCTCTGGGGTGGTTGGACAACATTTTAAGCACATCACCTCACAGCTCTGGCCCACGTCCGAGTCCCATACATGTTGAAGATGTCGCTGTAGTTCTCGATAAGTGCCTCTTCCACCTCCTCCTCCTCCTCCTCCAACGCTATTCCCTTCTCCACCAACACCAAAACAGATGCGACAGGGACCGTAGACCTTATCGTTCAAGGCCATTCACGACTCACTTTAAATCAATAATGCTATAAGTATTATTATTGAAATTTATTTGGTTGAAAATTAAAGTTAAGTTAGCAATCATTTATTATAATACCTCCTTTGTCCGGAGTTCTTAAATTAGCGTGAGTTAAGATAGCCCATGCGGCCGATAAGACACATAGTGCTGCCTTCTGACGCCAGTAAAGCCTCTACGGATCTGAAGGCGAGAAAGGCTATCTTACCACTAAACTCTGAGGATCTGAAGACAAGACAGCCTCTCTTACCATTAAAACTCGAGGATATGAAGACGAGAAAGCCTTTCTTACCATTAAAACGCGAGGATATGAAGACGAGAAAGCCTTTCTTACCATTAAAACGCGAGGATCTGAAGACGAGAAAGCTTCTCCTACCACTAAACTGCGAGGATATGAAGACGAGAAAGCTTCTCCTACCACTAAACTGCGAGGATCTGAAGACGAGAAAGCCTCTCTTACCATTAAAACTCGAGGATCTGAAGACGAGAAAGCCTCTCTTACCATTAAAACGCGAGGATCTGAAGACGAGAAAGCCTCTCTTACCACTAATATGCAAGTATCTTAAGACGAGAAAGCCTTTCTTAAGCTGCAAGGAACTGAAGGCAAGAAAGCCTTTCTTACCACTAAGCTGCGAGGATCTGAAGACGAGACAGCTTCTCTTACCATTAAAACGCGAGGATCTGAAGACGAGAAAGCCTCTCTTACCATTAAATTGCGAGGATCTGAAGACGAGAAAGCCTCTCTTACCATTAAAACGCGAGGATCTGAAGACGAGAAAGCCTCTCTTTCCATTAAAACGCGAGGATCTGAAGACGAGAAAGCCTCTCTTACTATTAAAACGCGAGGATCTGAAGACGAGAAAGCCTCTATTACCACTAAACTGCGAGGATCTGACGACGAGAAAGCCTCTATTACCACTAAACTGCTTGGAATCTGAAAACCAAAAAGCCTTTCTTAAACTGCAAGGATATGAGGGCAAGAAGGCCTCTCTTACCACTAAGCTGCAAGTATCTTAAGACGAGAAAGCCTTTCTTAGGCTGCAAGGATCTAAATGCAAGAAGGCCTCTCTTACTACTAAGCTGCAAGTATCTTAAGACGAGAAAGCCTTTCTTAAGCTGCAAGGAACTGAAGGCAAGAAAGCCTTTCTTACCACTAAGCTGCGAGGAATCTGAAGATGAGAAAGCATCTCTTATCACTCATATACAGGATATGTCAACAGCAGGTAAGTGTTATAACCTTTGACTAAAAACCGACTAGTAGTCAACCTATGGAAGGTTACTGACCTCATCTGGCTGGTGCTTAAAGTTATCTCCGAGCTCTCAAATATCTCAACTCCTCAGACCATGACTAAAAGTATTACCCCCCTCCTTCGTTTGTATACTGGTTGCACAGAAATCGCCGTACAATCTGTATGTAAATGTAATTGCGGAGCACTATGTTGGCTTTCAACTGACATTTATTTTTCAAAGCGGTGACTTTTATTCGCGTGTGTGAATCTCTTCGCAGCAGGTGTTTGTGTTCCGCCCTGTTTTCCGTATCAGCAGGATCTACTGGAGATCAGTTCAACCCAAGACGGCCAAGGAAACCACCTTCCTTAAGGCGGTTATTTTACATTTCATATGAATAACTATTTGTTATTTGCGCCATATTTTCACCATGTGCAGAGTAAACGTCGTAGAAATTTTCAGAAACTCACTACTTTAAGGATATAGGGCGAGGAGAGTGAATTTCAAGAAACTGAACAAGTTTTGATATTTATAGAATGGAAGTCCACAAAATGAAAATAAATCACTCAAGAAAAATATGACTATGGTTATTAGCCTCTCTAATCCTTATACTATGAAAACGTGATTAGAAGAACCTTGTATAGTCCCACCTGGGGGAGGGAGGGCAATTCCCCCCTGAAATGTAAAGTATTCTCGCCCCAACTTGACGTTTTGATCTCATCGTGTACCAAGTAGTAGATGGATGTTGAAATACAAATTAATCTTATCTTAGCTCCCAGAACATTTCGTCATTATTTACGCAAATAAAACATCCCAATAACTTGTTACCCGGGCATTTTTTTAATTGAATACTCGACATGATCGTTTTAACCTAATTAAAACTTATATTAATTGTTATGATACGAGCCCTCCGGTAGCATTTTGTATTAAAAGTCCCGGAAATTTGGAATGGAGCGCCAAAATTGTTTGAATTTCTTTAGCACCACGTATTACTACCTGTTCAGGTTATATGCATATGTACTAATTATTCTAATTAGTTAGGGACGAGTAAGGTTGAATTTATAGGTAGTGTACCCACATTTTCATAGAGAGAGAGTGAAAATCCATTTTGGATAAACACCCTCTGTTGTAATAATATCACTAGTAGTTGAAGGAGGATATTAATCTATCAATCAGGGTATTACTGTTGTTTGGAATGATTAATACCACTAGTAGGTGTAGGTGTAGCTTAAACTGTTCCATGGAGGATTTGTGTTAGATGGAATGATTGACATCACCAAAAGGTGCAGGGTTAGGTATATTTCTGGAATGATAATCATGATAGAGTGATAGAGTGCACCAGACTATCATGAGAGTATTTCAAGTGTTTTACAAGAACAGAACATTTCTAAAACCAGTTCCCAGCGAACAAAAAAAAACCCATCCAAACTAGAGCTTGGCAAATACTTGATCCGTCATGCAGTCATGCGAATAAATCTCCCATTACGTCTGTGAGCAGTGACCTTCAACAATGCCCGCGCCCCCAATTATCTCATACGTGAATTACATCATCTAATTTACATAACCAACACATTCCCGCCCTCCCCTGGATGAGAGCTCTGTGAACAAGGCAGACACACCGATAAACAGGATATAATACACTCCGAGAATTAAGTATTCAATGTCGCAGTTTTAAAATAAATACATATTTGAGGACATGGAAGGATGAAAGATAGTGGAAATCATTGATAAAACCCATATACGAGTATACATACACGAGGGACTCGAATTCAGACAACACACTGCCATATAAACAAAAGAAAGGCACTGAGTGTGCATACATTAGGTTCTGATACAAGAAATTTAGCCGCTTAGAGCGGAGTCCTAGGAATGCTTTGGATGCATTGTCTGAAAGTGGTCTACACCCTACATTCTCAGTGCCCTTGAATAGTATAAGTTGAGGAGAGTCCGGATGGCATTAAGACCAGAGGCACACACACTATTTTAAGAAATAATTATTTGGTTTAGTGTAGAAGAAGGACGCACGCAATTACTATTAAAATTGAACTAAATATAACGTCTAGAGATTTCCAATTTCCAAAAAATTAATGAGGGTTGACCCCGGAGGTCTACCTTGGTTTGGAGAACTTAACCCCCGAACTCACTTTTTTTTTAGTCAATGTATTTACTAGCTACCCACTCCTACCCAAACAAGAGTGCTATTGAATAAATATATCTCAAGGTTGACACTTGAAAGTATAATTCCACTAGTGACCACCTTNCCTCCAATCTTCAACCCTGGCTGTACCACCACGAAGAGGTTTTATTGTTAATAAATAATAACCATTATTTAATTTATGTCATAAATTAAACATTACTATCCTACATTCTTACTTTTATTTTCACGTGTCAAATATTTGATCAAAACCGTATGAAAATGAAAAACTTATCTCGTAGAGAAAATCATAACACCTGAGGATTCATCTCATCTAGTTTTCCAGTGACGGAGAGTTCGTAGTTTGAACCCCAGCCGAGTGGCTGCCCACTCTCACTCTATACAAATGTGGGAATAGTTATTATTTTACACTACATTTTCCTCATCCCTATCCCGTTTGTATAAATATGCTTATATGATAGAAACACGCGAAGCATCAAAGCTTTATAAAAGCGATTAAAATGCAGTGATGTTATCAAAAACAGATAAACTAAGATTGTATAATCTAAAATGTCATTTGAATTCAGCTTCCTCTTAGAGTTTTAAGCGGCAAGAGGCTCCATGTTTTAATTATAACTGTAGACTTAACGTCTGTGTAGAACCAGGGAAACTTCAATGAATTATTAAGTCCTAAAAATATATAGTATTGAAGTGAAGTATTCACTGGACAAGGCAGATCGATATAAAGTAAATATTGTTTAGATTGTTAAAAATTGTATTTGTAGGTTTATAATTTTCTTTAGCTATAAGATAGTAAAACGCTTCTTATCATCTTAATCTCGGGTATCTTTTTCTAATGAGGACTACTGGAAACCGTAACAGGAGGCGACGTATTAGTTTAAAATATATTATGAAAGAATGTCTGTACAAAGAGCTATACATATCAACACACGAGCTACATAATAATCAAACCTAAGACAGAAGTGGAGAAAATTAGCTGACAAAGGCCAAAAAGTGTTGTTTGGAGTATAGCAACCAACACCGGCAGTACTCCAGATTGGGATAGCGCTTGTAGGTTCATCCATTCATTCATCAAGCCTGACAAATTATTACCTATGATCGTAGAGAAGTGTCAAGTGAGCTGATTAATGATGGGAGAGACATGTTGCAGACACAGCTTGAGCTGAGGGAGGAGATAACAGTGGCAAGTGTTACAAGTGTATGTATCATACATTAAACTTAGGGTTGGAGGAGGTACAAGTGTAAGGGCCTACACACTCATTTCTTTAGTACCACGTCTTACTAACCGTTCGTGTTGTAATGTGTTAGGAAAGAGGAAGGTTGAATTTTTTTTGTTAGGATAGTGGAAAACCGTGCAGGAAAAACCACCCTCAGTACACCCAACCGGGATCGAACCCCGATCTCCCCATCATCAGCAGTCTAGTATATTGCAAGAGTGACACCTTAGATCATGCGCCCACCTAAGTGAGTTATTCACTTTATGCTAGAGAATAAGGGGAAGGGGTAAGCGCATTTGTGCCGTTCACACGTTTTCGTTCAGACAGAATATTTTAAAAAATCAGCTTTTATTTGAACTGGAAACTGTTATTTTTAAGTTAATATTTTGATTTGAAAAATGTCCGAAAACAATATATTTCCCCTGTTAGTTGTGACTGTATTGTAATGTTGGATCCCATTTAATTGACACTTAAAGTAACCGGAAATAGTTAAATTTAGCCATAGTTTAGAGATGAGTGCTAACACGAAGTATATATTTAAGAGCCCATTTCAAGGTCGACTAACCGGGAAATTAGATAGAGATTACGCTTGAACCAGAACAGGTACTGTATACACAACTTAGCGCGACTTAGAGCACACCCAACCATTTCGGTCCAATGCTGTTTCCATTATTAATTTTTTAAGGAAATTACGTAATAATATTATTTTGTATTTATTTATGTTTCCAAAATAGAATATTAACTTCCGCCAATCCACAATCAAGATTGTCGAAAAGAAAAGAAAACTTAGGGCCTAATATATTATAGGTCTAATTCAAAATAAACCCTTTAAATTCATCCATACAAACAAAAGTAAAATTGGCTTTTAAGTCAACCTCTCACAAAACTAAAAATAAATACAACTACCCAACTGCACGAAACTAAAGAGGTAAGAATAAATAAGGCCTAATACAACTATCTAGTTCTAGTTTGTTTTACATCCATTACTGTTTCCAGCCTATGACCTGGGTCACCTTTTTATTCAAGCCATAGGCCTATATTTTCCATTACCGGCTTGCTAAGTCTATCTTAGCTTCATTTGCCTTATACAGTCAACTCTCGATTCTGCGACCCCGGGAATAGCGTCCCTCTCGAAGTAACGACCTTTTTTTGGGGAACCGTGAAAAATGTGGGAAAAAAGGTTGAAAAGTTTAAGGAAATCGGCTGTAAAATTTGTTTGTTGCATTTATTTAGGTCGCTGCGTTGCAATTATCTTTGTGAGCGCTGTATTACTAGTAACTGGGGTGGGTCAGGTATAAAAAAAGACACCACCTCATCAATACCAGCCAATATCACTTGACTCTGTCCACCCCCTCCCACAAGCAAGACAATGTTTCCCCGCGCGCGACTGCCACTACATCACGCGCCAGGCTTGCTTTTGCCATTGTTATTTCGATTCTCGATTTGGTTACTATTTTGGTTTGATTTTGTGAACAATTTTTGACGACCCATGCTATTGTTTAACATTGTTATTTTGATTTGGTTACGTTTTTGGTTGGATTTTGTGAACGATTTTTGATGACTCACGCTATTTTTTTTTAATTTGATACGAACTTATAATTTTGACGAAATGAGTGAAAGGAGTACCTTCTTCAAGAAATAGGTAGGTTTTATTTTATTTACTTTTTCACGTATTGTCTAAAAAATGTAATTTTTTCGTATGAAGGTCAGGGGTGGAACAAAATCTGTTAAAATTCCAATAACGACCCCTTAGAAATAACGACTCTTTTCCAGGGAAGCGTGAAAGGTCGTAAAATCGAGAGTTGACTGTAATCTAACTTAAGACTACGACAGGCACAACATCAAGTCCCCGGCCGTCAATTTATCAATGTGAAAGGATAAATCCATATTTTCATCGATAATACATTTTTGGCCATGTTGGGAATCGAACCCGGGACCTTAACTCAGTAGGCTGACACGCTACCTACTTAGCTAAAGTGTCGGACAGGTGACCTGGTGGTCTAGAGATGAGGTGTCAGACTTCTGTGCTGGGGGTCCTGGGTTCAATACTCAGTCCCGGCACAGATTTATCTGATTGCCTAACACTTCCTTTACCTCTGACAAGACGTGTATTAATCACATCTTGTGAATGTGAGGAATGCCAGGCCTCCACCGTGGTTTGGATCCCAGGTTAAACTGTAGGTCCTCCATTTCATCTCACAATCACCCTAACACTACACATTAGCGTAAGTGCATATAGCCCGAACGGGTAGTAAGACGCGGTGATGATAATAATAATAGGGTGTCGGACTATATATATATAATTAAATGTAATTTGTAAATAATCAAGTTGATATTATTATTATTATTATTATTATTATTATTATTATTATTATTATTATTATTAGCACCACGTCTTACTACCCGTTTGGGTTACACGCACTTAGGCTAATATGTAATGTTAGGGTGATTGCGAGATGAAATGGAGGACCTACAGTTTAACGTGGGATATGAACCATGGTGGAGGCCTGGAACTCCACACATTCACAAGTTGAAGTTGATACTCATGGAGAATATGTTCAAGTAGGTATAAAATTGAGTGAATAAGGAATAATATATTTTAAGGCTCTGTTTAAGAATGTATGTTATAACTTGCTGCCCTGCGAAAATATGTCCAAAACGTTATTAGTAATTGATCTGCGTACTAGGTCATTGGGTTTGTTGTAATTTTTATTAACAAGGAAATAAAAAATAAGATGTTTTTAAGCAACCATATAGGCAGTAACGAGTTTTTAGCCAACTAGCATTATGGTTAACCAACCTTTTTAGTTTGAGAGTCCTCGCTCAACACAATAGCGCCATAAAAAAAATTTGAAAGGGCGGGAGGGGGAGTGGGTTATTTTCTTGCTTAGACCACACAAGGTACTACCGGGGAATTTGGTGGCCCATGTTTTTCATGAGGACCAGAGAGTGTTTTTCAGACTGATTTCAAAATTTCAGGTAAAACGAATGAATTAGGATTCGTCACTCTTGTTTTAACTCGCTTGAGTCAGGGCCACTCGTGGCACCTCTAGGATAATTGCTGCGGGTCTAATTGCCATAATGGAGGACCGTGTAGTAATTAATAGTAGGGAAATTACATAAACTTATAAATTTGTCCTTTATGACGGTGTCAAGAAATTTATATTGTGAATTTACAATAAATCTGTGAGCGGCCACTCTCATACTATCCAATACGCGTGCTGTGCATTAAGTGAAATATCATAATCAAATCAATATGAGAAGTAGTAATTTTAATACATACGGTTTTATTAATCTAACCAGACAACGCATCCACTAATAACTCTACAAACACTATACTCTATAAAAGAAAATCCATGCCGTGTCTCTGTTTTTACTTCAAGAGGTTTTTTCGTACTTTCTGGCGAGCTAGAATTATTACATTTGTCAAGGAGTTTCCTGGGAAACAGAAAATAATGCGAACAATCTTTAAAGAATATGTATACAAACATATGTTACGGGCAAAGCCCGAATCCAGGTCGGATCACGATCCATCCACCAGTTTCGGGCAAATCCCTATATATATTGGTAAAGCCCGATTTATCTTGGTATTTCGGGATGTGCCCGGGCAAATCGAGATTTGACCGATCGCATTTGGGCAAATCACGATTCAACCAACAGTCTAAAGAATAATTCAAATACATAATTAATGACAAAACATTACAATTTAATTAGATTCAATTGAAAAATATACAATTTAAAAATTAAGAAACTATTTAACTAAATGTTAACTTATGTAAGAAAGATGTTCAACCTAGTAAATTAAAATAAATTTAGTAAAATAATTATAATTATGTACATAAAAAATATATTATGAAAACATATAAATTGACTCGGTGCATGGTGGTGCACAGAATAGAGGAGTGACACTTGGAATTGCATTCTATGCCGTTTGCATTGCATTTAAATTTTGTATATGAACATTTCTTCTTGCAAGAACAGTGACCGTACCCCTTCCCACCAGTACGTGATTCTTTTCTGCTTGCTTCTCTGAGACTGATTTCTTTATTTGGAATGTCCTCTGCTTTCAAAAAATGATTTTAAAGAATCATTGATTCTTTACAATCATTTATTTGATATCTTGAAACAAGATCGTTAATTGTACCGTTTAAAGTATCTAATACATAATAACCGTCATCATTCATTTTTAAAACCAACCCCAGAATATTTTTGCCTTTTTGTAAGCACTGGCTAATTCTAATACAAGACATAAATAGAAACATGCGACGAGCATTTCTGATACTGACGTGTTCAGAGTGAACGAAAAGCATGTGCGTAAAGTTTATGTAAGTATAAGGTTTATTTTCATAGTTAATATTACCCTTGGGCCTGAATAAAGCGAGAACTCAGTCTGTCAATAAAATAAATAAAACATGTTAATAGTGTTTTATAAAAAAGATTTATAGCGTAATTTCTTTTCAAATAAAGATAGTGCGTAATATAATATTATAGTCCCATAGTGATAATAATATATATATTATAATATACCTGATAACCGTGTGCAGAAATAAGTTATTTGTGCTTTGCCCACTGTTAAACGGTCACATCACGATCTGCCCTATTTCGGCTTTTGCCCGTAATATATATATAAAATTGTAGAATGTTTTAATTTTGTAGATGCCGACGAAAATACCTAAAAATAGAAATACCCAAAAGTAAAGATTTATATTAAAGGAGATATATAGTGTTGCTATTACATAACTAAATATTGAGGGATAAGCTATCACCGATACAGGGGCGACACAAAAACGAAAATGCATAACTTCTGTTGAAATAGCTTCTTGTAAACGAGGCGATTTTATTATTTCTTTTCGTTGTATGCTGCAATTTGAGTTATTATTATTATTATTTTTGTTTAGATTGGGGAACGAGTACTTCCAAATATGCATTAACAACAGTAGAGTTAATAGAATTTGGATCAATAGAGATAATAATCTATTTTTGAGAATTTTAAGTTTATAAAAGTTCCTTTCACACGTAAGTTACATGTATTGAAGGGTCACTGGAGTTTTAAAGTTGCGTACAAATTAGTAAGAGTCCGTTTCGCGTGGACTACAAATAATATTTTGCTATGTCAGCTACCAATAACATATTAAAGGAAATTTTGATAATCAACCTTCCTTTCTAATGTGTTCGCCACTTCTTATTTTCCCGTGGATATAGGCCTAAGCAACCCTCGTCTACCCATAAATAATATTGTAGATAAGGTTCTGCTGGACCAACCTGCGGTTCTCAATTTATGTAGTTAATATCTTTGATCCTTATCAACAAGTGCCATACAACTTGAACAAAACATCTTATTTAGTCTATTGCGTATGTATGATAACCACTTTATTTGGATTTTTACACTAAAAGGTAGTGTCCGATAATACAACTTACTGGATTTTGAAAGGCAAACTTTTACCTAGAAGCTTTGTTTTCATAAGGCTTTTGTGAGTATAATGGAATAGTTAAGTTTTGGGCTTGTGAAACTGTTTTGTTTAGTCAGAAAAATGTTGTCTTCAAAATCATCTTAATCATAGTGGAATGAGCTCTATTTAGGGTGATCCGTTCTCCTAATTATAACCGGAATTTTTTCTCGCTTCGATTAACAATTGAACTGAATTATTCCGCGTTTGCCTATTGATCCGACATATATCTACGATCTCCATATTCACATCTGCAAATGTATAGTGCTATGTTACTCCACAAACGGAACAAAAAAAGTTATACCATATCTATCGTGGGCCCCCTTGGAGAGCCCGCCGGACTGTCACAAAAATCACCGATCATGTATAATAGGTAAATGTGCATTGAAAAGAGAAAAATTGTTTAGTGTTGTAAACAATAATCTTATGAAGAAACGCTGGCACTGAGAGAGACGTATAATCCCATTGACCAAAGAATATTTTCAGAGCGTGACGATACTCCACTTCCATTCCATGAAAGGGGAGTCCCCTCCTATGAAATAAATACATTTGGTGATTGATATATAGAGACTATTTCTGATCATCTGATATTTTCTTCGCAATGTAGATCTCGGAGCATCACCTAACTACGGTAAGGAGGCTTGAGCGACCTCAAGAACCCCCTCCTCCTCCTCCCCCCCTCCCCCTCCGTGAATACGCTACTGGGTATCAGGTATAAAAATATTATTAGAGGATTAAAAACCTTACATAGTGACGTTTCGCGTTAAAATATGTCTCAGTTCTGAGATCAAATTAAAGGATTAGAAACAGAGATTAAGGTTTATTTCAACAAATAGTCATTTTTAACAGGCCTGCATCAGAACATTCTTAAGAGAGGATTGTTTTAGTGGTTTTGAAGCTTTAGAACTACCATTACCATAAGAAATACAGCATTGCGAGAATATTTCCTGTCAAGTAGGTGGCACCCTTAAGGAGGAACAAGCTAATAGCTCCGGAAAGCGACACGCTAACCCTTTGATTATATGGTCTAACAAAGAACAAAGTTATTGGACTTGAAGGGGCTGCCGTGTTATTTATATTGTATTGTTTGATTTATCAAATGCCTTGTGTTAAGTTTCCTGTTTGTGGTGTCCATTTTTAATAAAGAATGGTGTTTTATAGCCTGCAAACAAATTAACTTAAATAGTTTTTTTCTAAATTGTATGTCTATAACGCACTAATATTCACACATACATAACCACAGGTCACAATGATGTCACGTAAATTCAACTTTAAGACTGTGCATAACTATAACATTTTATTCGGGCCTATCTTGTTGGAAAATTACTTACCGGGGATCACTAAATTATTATTTTTAGCACCGCGTCCTACTTCCTGTTTAGGCTATACGTATATGTACTAATTACGCAATTGAGTTAAGGAGGAGGAAGGATGGATTTAGAGGAACTGTACTCGTACTTGCATGGAGGAAGATCTGAAAACCATTTAGCAAAAAATCACCCTCATTACACCCGACCGGTATTCGAACCCCTATCTCCCGGTCATCGGCAATATAGTTTAACAAGAGAGTGACCATGCGGCCAACGAAGTAGGTATCGCTTTATTAAAAAATAAGATTTTTACACTAAACGTGACTTATCCCTATAGCCCTTTGAAATAATTTCATTAAACGTATTTAGAAAGATAAGTGTTATTACTAACGCTCTAATATTTCCATATATATACATGTCAAAGTAACAAAACTATAATAGCTTTATTTTTATCAGAGAACATAGTATTTTTACAACAAAACAAATCTGTTTAAATAATTCTAAAGGATATGAACCTGAATAAAATATACTATATTAATGAAACAAATTGTCATAATAGTTGTGAATTTATTTGGTTGTGCCAGTTTTGAAATAAATAAGCTAATGATGTGAACTAATTAGAGACATAATTAGCCCTTACTGGGTATGTGAAAAATAAACAAATAAACACTTACTTGGCACATGTCCGTTTGTTTTGACGTGTCCGTTAGACTTGACGTAGCCGTTCGCCCCTCCGTTCTTGTGCCCGTTTTTGAGAATAGAGGCGTGCGGCATGGTTCGCCCAGCGTGATTAGCCAGCTTGCTTGTCTCAATAATTTCATCCAGATCACTCGCAATTCAAAGTGTCCGCCCGCATTTTTTATCCAACACAACCGTTACACAAAATACTCTTTGTCATAGTGCAACGAGAATTTGATGTTTACATTCACAATCCTTATTTTGATATCATACTAAACACATTTGTTTGTAACAATAAATTTCATTTAGTATTGAGTTTCTTCATTGTTAATTAAACTAAAGCATAATGTACTACCATACTGAATTAAAAAACATTGTTGTATGTGGATGGCGTATGTGGATTGTTGTATTATTTTTTACTGTATATTTTATTTAATTGTTTCAACAGTAATTTTTATAATAGTTCTATTCCAGGTAAATATTTAAACGTATATAAAATACACCCATAGCATACATAATTGACAAACCCTAACTTATCGTGTAGCCAAAGTAGGTGTTATTACCATTATTAAAAATAGCAAATATACGAACACCATCTTTAAATCAATTTCAAAATATGTTTAAAAATGATGGCCTGTTCAATTATTTACCCTTAAATAGCCGTAATAGCTGTCCTATAGGTAGTTTGATTCAATGTTTTAACACTACATGACAAATATTAACACTAATATTTTATCAACAAACAATAACTAAACAACCCAACAAAGTTGTCGCATTGTGTCAATGATTTACGCCGAGATAAAGACTGTTAACTCTTCCCGCCTATGACTACAGGTGTCACAGAGCAGATGAACGTCTCGACGTATCTGGTGCACATGCCCGAGTAAAAAGTAGCACTCGCGACCACCGTGTGCGCTGGCAGTGTGTATGTGTGCGTGTCGTTCGCTGGCCAGATGACGACTGGAAGGGCCGGGAGTTATTAGGTGAGATACCTCCTGTTCTCTCACCTGCTCCCTAGGTGGCAGCACGAGCGACGGCCACAACAGCTTCATCCAACACCCAACTTCGCACAGAAATGGGATTATAATGAGTTTATGTCTCGAACGAGATGGAATTTCGTGCTTTTATTTAAAAAAACATTGTGTAACTATCTCACCGTTTCGAAAATACTGTAGCTTGAACAGACTATGGTCTGTTACGCAATATACGTAAAGTAGCCTTCATTTATGTTAATATTTTTTTTTTAGTACTAAGCCTCTTATCGCTCTTTTGATACAAACGAATCTAAGGATACAGGACGGGGAAGGGTGAATCTTAAAGCAAAGTACCAGTACCATCTTGTAGAGAGGATTAAAAATCACTCAGACAGGTGATCCGGAAGCTTTTTGAAAGTGGGGAGACTCAACTGAGAGGGGGTCCGGAGTTCCTGACCGAGTAAAATTTTAGACCATAGATGAATTTTGAAGATATTTGAAGAAGGTATATTTTTCACGGGTAGTACATTTTTGTATGTCTTTCTTTGTCATCATGTATAGTAACAACAGAGTAGAAAATTTAGTGGAGAGGAACATGTGAACTTTTTTAGTCAACAATTAAAAATGATAGGTTTGTTTCTTCTCTATTTTTATTTTATGGGCTATGATACTATGTAGTGGTGGTGGAACCTTATTTGCGTAATAAGGGTGATTACTGTTTAGCAAAATAAGGGATGTTTTAAACGTCTTGATCCCCAAGCTAAAAGGGAGAATTGGAATTCCTCTCTAGAAATTTTCGGAAATGTGGATGTTCTTAGAAGCTACATAGAGTGATTCTAACTTGGATAGTTAAGAAAATTATATTCCTATAGAAGTTATTAGGAGTGATTACTAACCAGAATATTTTTTTAAATTTGGAGTCTTTTATAAACTATTTGAAGTGTTCCTCACCTGGAAATCTTTTGAAAATTTAATGTCTTTAGATGTTTTTAAATGGTCTTCCCCCGACAAGTTTTTGAAAATTAGATGTATCTTTAAACTTTTTATAGTGGTTCTTAAGTGGCGAGTTTTTTTACAATTGGATGTTATTGAAAAACCGCCTCGTGTCCAAATTAAACGGTGACCAAAAAAAAATAGCACATGAAAATTCCACACAGAAAAACCTTACGGTCATACGGTCAGGAAAAATGCTCACACGAAAAATGCTCACACGGAAAATGCCCACATGAAAAATGCTCACATGGAAAAATGCCCACACGAAAAAAATTATAAATCAAGGTTAATTTTTAACGGAATGCAAGTTTGATTGGGGTTTTGAATTACTAACTTTTTAGTTTCCACTAACTTGTAAAGTGCGCGTTTGATTTATTCTTGTGCATTCATAGAGGTTGCATTCACTTTTTTGGGGGTCTTTTTGTTAATTTGAAGTAATTTTTTGGAAATTTTAGTGTCATTTTATGGATATTTTTTTACACATTTTAGGTCATCGAAATACTGCCCATGGTACAACAACATAAACAATGTTTGCAACAAGTGCTTAGGGTTCAAACAAAATACAAAAATATATCTAAATTGAGTTATATTTAATGTTTAATATACATTTAAATTGGATCTACATGCTGGTGTAGTTTAATATGTAGGCTCCATATTACATAAAATAGAATAAAGACTATTACTCTAAAAATGTTAAACTAGGAGTCGACATTTTAATACGAAGTGTTGACCCTTGGTGACCCAATATCAATATTTTTACTTTCTCACTACCTTACAGTTAGAGCAAGTATTGTGATAGTCAAAAAAAGAATCGAACTCAAGATTTTGATGAATGTCGACGTTTCACGATCCTCCGAATCAGAAAAAGTTGTTTCCGCAATGCCGTCTGTCTGTCTGTCCATCTGTTTGTCAGCCTGTACCTCGGGCTAGAGCCTAAACTATTATACCGATTGGGCTGACTCGGTATCTAGGGTTTACATACGGCTATCCCGAGGAAATTTTCGAATTGGATATCCAACCCTAAAATTAAGGGTAGTTTCCTTAATGGCGTAAAGAGAAAAAATCGATTTTATCACAATTCGCTTTAACGATTTTGATTAAATTTCGTTTCTAAGCTTTGATCAAAATTACAAACTAAATGACTACCCTAAATTTTTCGTCAAAATGACTTTAAGAATTCCAGTCTGATGCGTAAATTCTAATTGAGAAAAATTCCATTTTCCCAGAATCGGCTATAACGATTTTGATTAAAGTTCGCACCTAGGCGTTGATTAAGATTATAAACAAAATTGATTTTTTTCATTTTCCCATGAAAATGATTTTTAAGGTTCTTTACAGAAGAAAAAATGTTTTATATCTCCGCAACTATTTGATATACTAAATAACTTATCGCTGTACAATTTTAGTAGTATTAAAAGTAAAAAACTTTTATTTGAAATATGTTTTTATAAAACCAATAGTTTCTGATATATTGCCAAATATATCAATATAATTTTGTGAGCTTTAGTTGTGAAGAGATACTTAAGTTCAAACGCAATAATTATCTAATGGCATAGAGAAAGCAAATAAGTAAGTCTCTCAAGAAGTTGATGTTTTTTTTAAACCTCTTAGGGTAAGTGTTTGTACAGCACAGGGGCGAATCCAGGATTTTTGTGAGAGCGGGAGGGACGCGGGTGCTCCCATCGGGATCGAGTCGAGGGGTTGAGGCTTCAAGAAATTTTGACATAAAAATACTTCAAACTTTGAGAGGAATTCTTTGAGTAATTTTTCAGTGTAATGCTAAACATTGAGAATAATCCTCTAATGAAGGGTATAACAGCAAATTTGCTATTAGTATTGAAATTTATCAAGAGCAAATTATAAGAACATATTTAGTGATTATTAAGAGGAAAATAAGTTTAAACCTAATAACAATTAAAACGTTATATGTGTGGTATTATTCAAAGATTTTGTTTAAAGCACGTTATTTAAAAATAAATTATTTTAAAGATATTTATTTATGAATGATTAATCATTGAAATAGTAATAATAAAAATTATAAAATAAATTTAAACCAACCTAAACAATGTTTGTGCAACAAGGTGAGATGCACACAACTTAAATTGGGGTAGTTTAATTAATGCCCATTTTCACCATTTTAATAATAAATGTGATTGTTTTAAGTATTAATAACAATTACCGTAAATTAAATTAATCATTTAATAATATTACCAATAACAATTTAAAAAAAATCTGGTTAGTGAGATAGTATTACGTGACAATAAAACTAGTAGTGACTTTAAAATTGGTTTAATTGTTTTAATTTCTTGAAGGGGGACGCGCACACCCCCCCTGCCCCCCCCCCCCACGTTCCTCTCCTAATCCATCTCTGTTACAGCAATGATTTATCTATCTCATTTAAGACTCAATAGTCAATAATTACCTATTTTATTGGACAAAATTTATAAAAGAGAAATTTAATAGAAATGCGATAACCAACCATAAGATGTACATCCCCTAATAAAATGTCGAATATTTTAACCGTAAGTAAAAATTTTAATACGAAGTGATGATCCTTGGAGACCCAATATCGATATTTTTTATTGGTCCAGATGTACAAGTGAAGACGCTAATTCTTTAGAAATAAAATTATAAAACTTAAAACCATTAGTCAAAAAATTGTTTGTAATTATAACACAATTTATCCTCGGGTTTGCTAATGTATATTATATTACGAATTTTGAGTAAATACATACATATTTTGAGTAAATATATACATTTTTAAACACTAGAGCGAGAAAGTCCATGTGGAGTTACGTACCATATATTTTTGTAGTGACATACATACCACAGATATTAATTTAGAACAAAATCGTTAGAGCCACTTTCAAAATATTTCGAATTTTCTAAAATTACTCATCAGTATATTGCCCTCCAGCTAATTTTTACCCAAAAACCAAATATAAGGTGTTATTTCACTTATTTGAAAGGTCAAACATAGTCTATACATCAATTTCAATCGAAATCGTTAAAGCCATTTTCGAAATTGGAATTTAAAAAAAGCACTCATCACCCCTAATTTGAGGGATAGGGTGAAAATGAAAAAAAAAAAAAAAANGTGAAAATTAAATATCAAGTTTGAGCACATACATAGACCAACAGACAAGGAGATTGGCAGAATTGTAAACTGCAGGGTTTTTTTCTTGTTTAAATTTTATTTCGATTTTGATTTTTTTTTTCACGATTACAATACTTTCTCTTTTGATAAGAAAGTAAAAATGGATGGGGGCATTTGTTTCTATGGACATTTTTCTGTGTGCGCACTTTTAGTGTGAGTTTTTTTCCGTGAGCGTTTTTCGTTTGAACATTTTTCATGTGGGCATTTTTCCGTGTGAGCATTTTTCCTTGTGGGCAATTTTTCGTGTGAGCTGGTTTTCGTGTGGGCATTTTTTCATGTGAGCATTTTTCCGTGTGGGCGTTTTTCCTGTGAGCATTTATGGTTGTGGGGTTTCTTCCTGTGAGCATTTATGGTTGTGGGGTTTTCCCCTGTGAGCACTTATGATTGTGGGTTTTTTCCTGTGCAGAGTTTTCGTGTGCGCTTCTTTCACTTGCGCTTTTTTCCTAGAATCGTTTTATACATATTTTTTAATTTATTCGGGGAATATGAGGGGCGCTTAAATAGTCACATCTCCCTCCTCTCCCCCTATTGAAAGAATGGGATCTCTGTATTCTATAGCTTCTACAGTCATAACAGACCCTCTCAGCTCAAATTCATTAATAAATCAATTGTTTGACCCCTGGTTGTTGTGTTTAAAATAGATTCCTAGCAACCTTAGTTCAACTTGTAAGGCAAATATCTAGAGCATCTTACTATCAGGGTGAAAAAAAGATGCAAAACAAGATATCATTTTCAAAATTTAAAAAAAAATCGCTCAGATCTTTTGTTAATGTTAATTTATTTTCCCTTGCAAAAATTTCAAGATCGGGTACCAAATGGGGTAAAAAAGTAGTTTATAGTGGCATAAGAAAAGCCAACATTATTGTTTGGGAAGAAGGGGGCTATGCCTGATTGGACACTCCACATTCCTCACAAACAATATGTTTCTTTTGAAAAACCATAAATGTCAAAAAACAGTAAAAATTAAAACTTATATTTACATTAATACAAAATAACTTTGTAATGTAGGAACGGGTAGGTGGAGTGAGCCTGTATTTGCCTATTATATTTTTCTAATGTTAAATATATATTTCTTGCAAAACTATTAAAAACGCGATATTAGCTGAATGACGCCATGCTTGGTTCAGAACAATGCAATACAAGACTTATTGGTACAAGAAAAAACTCAAATTATCGTTTGAGGTGGGTAGTGAGGGACCCATCTACTATTTTTATTAAGTATTTATTTCTTGCAAAAAGGTGAAAAAGAAGTAATGTATATTGGCTTAGAAAAGAATGCTTATCTAAGTCCCTACACTTTTACTTTTATTGAATTTTTTATTTAGGCAAAACTGTAAAGGGGCAAAACCCTATATTTATATGCAAAGTACGGTTAAATAAGTAATTTATATCGAAAAAGGAAATTGTTTGCGAGAAGGGAGCAATGCTTAATTGCCCTTTCAATTTGTTCTCGTACTAAATATTTTTCTTGCAAAGCCATCATGATTCAAAACACCATCCTTGAATGCAAAACAGTTCAAAACAAAAAAATGGTACCAACATTTATTATTATTATTATTATTATTATTATTATTATTATTTAGCACCGCGTTTTACTACCCGTTGGGGTTATACGCTTACCAACATGTAAAAAAAATTGGGCATCTACTTAAAAAAACTCCACACTTACATCCCACTCTCCTACCAAACAAAAATTGTCATACTGTATTTAGGGATTTGGTGCAAAACGCAATAGTTTTGTGAAAAAAAACTGGTATATTTACATTTTTAACTTTAGGAATGAATTACCGTTTAATCTAGTGTCATAAAAGCATGTTTATTTGTTGGGTTTTTTTGTGAACCGCATATCCATTCCAGCGTTTCAAGAAAGTTTCTTATAATGTTATTTCCTACTACTTACTCACTTCATTATTTCTTAATATTTCTTTCAACATTGTTATTTCCTAATACTAATTTCAACATCGCTATTTCCCAATATTCATTTAAACTTCACTATTCCTAGATTCTTATTTTAACATCGTTACTTCCTAGTACTCATTTCAACGTCATTATATCTCTTTACTTATTTCAACATCGTTTACTGAAGAACCTGAGCTTATCAACAATATATGAGATAGCAAAACAAAGGCTTGCTAAGTTTGAGTATTTCTTTAGTTGCTGATTCAATGCTCTGTGAACTTTGACCGTTTCCCATGATCCGAGGGATGAAGTTCGTGTGTGGGGCAGTCGCTACAGTATGGCAGTAGGTTGTTCCATTTATATTTATAATATAACTGGATGGACATATGGGGCTGAAATTTTCAAGCGGCCGTCTGCGTAAGAGAAAAGAAAACTTTCGGGTATCTCTTTCTCTCCTACACCCATACAAGGTAAAGTGGCATTTTGACATAGTTCATTAATTTGATTGACTATATGAGATACATCAATGCATGATTACTGATTAGTTTGATGAAATAAATATATTAGTAAAAGCTTTGGAGAGCATAACAAAGTTCTAAACGGGTTAGTTTTTTCTTTCAATAAGTTGATGTTGCCTAATATTTACGATGCTTTTTGAAGGAATCTTGTTTGGAAGGCTTCATCTCGTATCAGAATCCTACCCTATAGTAGTATTTGGGTAGGATAAAAGACCTTCCAGAAGGAAATTTCTACTTCCGTTTTAAATGGCCATTCATCCTACCAAAATATTATAATATTTAAATATGATAGTATTCTGGTACGAAATAAAGCCTTACAGATTGGTAGTCTTACTCAAATCAGGGTTTAGTAGATACCATACTTCCTACAGACCTATAACCTAAAATATCCTTTGAACGTAAGACTTTTACACAAAGTATATCACTCAAACAAATGTAATACAGATTTAACAAACTTGTTTCATTATAGTTATCGAAATTTCAACATAATATGGTTTCTGAAACCAATATACAAGCTAATAGCCAACTTTAAATATAAGTGTAGTCTTGGCAGACTGTAAACAACATTGATGATAACTACATATTTAAATATGTTAAAGAGTGTACTCGTGTTTGTACAGTAGTATCTGTAAAACTGGATTGTATGTCCCTTAATGTAAATGTTTCTTCGGGAAAGTGTGGTATAGTACTTCAATATTTTCAAACAATAACACTTTTGATCATCAGATACATGTTTTCGTATAAGCACATTGAAAGAAACCGTTAAATCTGTCCCCCCCACAATGTAGCAGACGATAGACTTGAGAGTCCCGCTTTGTTCCTTGGCAATGTGTATGTTTATGTCCATCCAGTTATATTATAGAGATCAATGTGTTGCTCACAACTTCTTTCATTTTCCACCATGTTTCGCTAGCTCACTCACCCGTGACAAACTCACCGTCAGGTTTCGTGTACTGAATCATCATCGAAATCAATAAACTCTCACCCGCATCGGTGGGCACGTGGACTAACGTATTAGTCTGGTCTGGTCTGGTTTTCTGGTGACGAATAGGTCTGGGTTCTTATCTCACTTGTGCACTGGGGCATTATTTTCCTAAATAGGTTTTATCATTCCTACTTATTTAGTGCTAATATGAGGTAAGTTTGGATGAGTAGTAAGATACTACGTACTCAAAAAATAAACTGTCTGCTTCTTATAATATTTAAAAAAAAAAATTGTGTACAAATGTTGATTTAGTAATATAAGATTAAATGTTAGTGCGTGACATGGAAATTAACTTAAGCTTCTCACAAACAATCAGCTCGAGCATCAATAGTGTTTTTCAATTAAAGTCCTTTATTAATCAAAAAGAATAAACTCAAAAATAAATATTTAGTCCATCCGGGGGGCTGCAACCAAGCTTAGAAACCTGCTTCCCATAGTACTTAGATATTTCAAAAGAAAAAATATATTCTTCTTCTGCGATCCTATGGTCCTTGGAATTATTTTAATTAATGGATACTACCAGAGTCCAGAAGCCATTCGGGGGTTGATGGATCAAGGGCATTGAGTGTTTGGGTGTAAATAATATAACTGTTAGGCCTATACAATTGTCATTAACATTTTAAGCATTAGACTCTTACATTTTTAATTATCATAAATTCTCACGTGCTTACACATAAGGCCTTAATACACTAAACAAATTGCAGGACAGTTATTATGCTCCGAATCGTAAAACGAAATAATAAAATGTATTATCATTATCATTATTATTATTAGTACCGCGTCTTACTACTCGTTCGGGTTATACGCACTTACGCTAATGTGTAATGGTAGGGTGATTGTGAGATGAAATGGAGGAACTTAAGTGTGCGCTATAGTGGACCTCCTTTTCAGTTTTGGGGGTGGAGAGTGANAGTGTGCGCTATAGTGGACCTCCTTTTCAGTTTTGGGGGTGGAGAGTGAGGGTCGGGGTGAGTCATAGTTGCTGTGCTCACCAACAGGTGTCACTAGTTTCGCCAGTGAGTAGGTATTGTTATTTCGAAACATTGCTTTGAAAAAAAAAAAGTACAAAGGTGAAAGGGTTAAGTAGACAGTGCGTTTAGAATGCTGTCAGTCGGTTAATCTCTGGATTCCTTGAAAGTGTCAAGAACTGATGGGGGTGGACTGAGCCTAGCCTAGCTCACGCACCTCTCCTAGAGTAACCTTTTCACCCGACATTGCCTAAAGAGAAGGTTGATAAATATCTGAGGGTTGGGTTTTGTGGAGGGGGTAGGCAGGCTACGTAAGCGATAGCAGAGTTCCTCACAGGGCATCGCTGAACTAATTTAAACCAACTTTGGCCCAAAATTACGTAGGTTATATGTGATATTTTAATTGGAAAAAAATACATACCTTTATTTGAGATAAAATTCATTGTTTGTATAGAAAAAAATTTGACCCCACTCACAACGTAGAAATGCAAAATGTTGAATCAATTTAATAAATTAATCAATATAGTTGTTTATAATATCTTTCTATAGAAACATAGAAATATATTTGAACTACAAAATAAAAAATATCACGTACTCCTGCGATATTTTATAATCCCGGAAAAAGGTTCCAAAGTAGGTGTTATTTTTGCTCTTTTCTCAGCCCAACAGTCCCACCTTCATGCAGCCTTAAGTTTAACGTGGAATCCTCACCACGGCGGAGGCCGGGCATTCCACACATTCACAACCTATGATTAATACACGTCTCGTCAGAAGTTTATTATTATTATTATTATTATTATTATTATTGTCAACGCGTCTTACCACCCGTACGGGTTATACGCACTTACGCTAATGTGTAACGGTAGGGTGATTGTGAGATGAAATAGAGGACCTATAGTTTAACGTGGAACCCGAACCACGGTGGAGGCCTGGCTTTCCCCACATTCACAAGATGTCTTGTCAGAGGTGAAGGAAGGGTTTGGTATGGTAATCAGATAAATATGTGCCGGGACAGAGGATTGAACCCCGGCCGCCAGCACAGAAGTCTGACACCTTACCCCTAGATCGCCAGGTCACCTACTCTTGTCAGAAGTAACTCAATATCAAATTAAGCCGTTTGTTAAAACTACATTGTTTTTTTCCGAGGCCCCTAACCCCTTTATCTTGATAAAAAAAAGGG
>CABEEJ010001462.1:0-21752 GCA_901482245.1 Timema douglasi
TCGCAGAAATAACATCATTCTCGGGCTCCCTCTTCAACTAGTCTGACTTCTGGCTGAACTTCCTGCTGCTGGTTTCTCAAACGTAAAGGGCCATTCAGAAACTCATTAGCAAGTATTTTTCAGAAGTCCATCCTTGCGACGTTGCGTGTAGTATTATCCTTGTAAATTATGTATGAACTTATCCCTGCAATATTCAGATATGAAAATAATACTGTCAAAATCCATCTTCAGGCTATTCTGTTTACATAATAAACACCATTTCGTCCACCTTATCAACACCTAATTTAGTTTCATAATAAAATGTGATAATTTTGGGTTTATGAACTTGAGAACCCTTTAGATTTTCAATTTTATCTTTGTCGTTCAGTCCAGAGATTTTCCTGTAACTTAGAGTGTAAAAGGGTGAAAGCACTAACAAAAACACACGCATGCGCAAACACATACATACACTGCATACAAAACCCATTCATATTAAATGTATGGAACTTATTTAAAGCTTATACTTTTTCAGGCGATATATTTTCAAAAACTGCTGGTAATAAAGAGAAAATTGAGTTAAAATCTCTTAAGAATTGAGAAAATATATTACTCATAAAAATTAGGGTCAAAAATAATAAATAATACAATAAAAATGATAAAACTTATTTGAAGTTTAAATTTATGCCTGCAGATTTCACAGTTCCAATAATGAAATGTCAAATGCACACACGCGGAGTAACAGTCTACAGTACCAAACAAAATATTACTGCTAATAGCATACTAACACGAGGCAATCTCGCAGTCTGCCATAATTTTCAGAAAGGCAATAATGGAAGCTACCAGGCAACACAGCTCTCATATCTGTTTTACAAGGGGATGACAACAAAACTACGATTTTGTAGACTCATACGCCACTATGCGTGTACTGTAGGGTTAATAACCCTTGTTTTGGATGAAGGAGTTTGTATATATAATATTTTTAATATTCATAACAAAAGGAATAAGTGGAGATTTTTTTCTATTTAATTTTTACTATGGTGATCCTAAAATATCTTCTTTGACTTTAAACTTTAAACAACTCTGAAAAAAAAATAGCTATATATAAATAAAACTATGGATACTACATTTTTCAAACTTTTTGGTGTATCCCATTACTGAGAATGTTTTCATGTTTGCAGGCACTGTTAACGCATGACAATTTTGCGCTGAGAGATACAGTTGTACAAGAGAACGGGAAAGTGATAACTGACGGCGACAATACAAGCCAGATATTCCATCTACCTCTTGATTACTATGATGTGAAAACAAATCGGCCTTTAAGGGTCAAGAAGAAATTCTATGAGTTCTACACTGCACCGATAACTAAATTTTGGGGTGATTCGGTAAGTATTATATTATAGAGTTGTATTGAGCTGCTTGGTTTCGCTAGATTATCAACTCCATTTAGGATTCAAGATTATTTATCATTTTCAGCTCAGATTTAAAGTAGAATAAGAAAGATGATTGTAATATTTCACGCCTTTACAGATATTAATGTTTTCCATTAATTTTATTATTAAAGTATCTGATTAAATTATTGGTAGTTCCATTAATACAACAAAATCTCCCTAAACAGACACCGCTGAATAGTTGATTATTTTTTTAAATTCACCCAGCATAGTAACACTTGCTCTTAGCGATGAAATAACTTACCAAAAACCGACTTTCTCAACATATGCAGACACTGCTAGAGACCTTTTATGAAGACCAATCTCTCAACACCGGCCAAAAATTGAAAACATCAGTTAATACACAGTAGTTTACTGTGTGAATGTCAGGAACGCAACTATCTCCTGCAAAGTGTGAGCAATCCTGCCTTCCCCCTTTAGGGGAAATTTATGAAATAGCCTATATATTAATGACTAAGGTACTTCAAGGTCGTATCTACCTCTCCTTCCAAGCCCTCAGAAGTTTAATCAATGCTTGGGCACATACTATGTCTAAAGTACAGAAGGCCTACTGTACACATTAATCTAATTTACATAATGTTATGTGTACTATACAATCCGTACAGTAAGCTACATACAATATTGATTCACTTGTCATAATTATCTTGTATAAAATATTGCGCAATGCAATAATTAGATTGTTGTAGTCAATATCCACAGTATATAGGTTCATGGAGATTAAACTGTGCTCTAAGCACTATGATTAAAAAATAAATACTTTTCCAAATAATGGGGCATTTCTTAGTAACGAAAATTTTTGACACCAGAAGGTATCCTCTATTAAGATTTTTTTACCGTACTTCAATTTTTTTTTCTTCCATAGCACCTGTATGTATTTTATTTCCACTTCTAAATAAACTGGCCCACAAACTCTTCCTCATACCTGCTACAGCCAATGTTATCAGGGGTAATCTGGTAGGTTTCAATTGGCGCAGGACAACAAATATAACCATCTTTAAAATATCTGTATAGATGCCAATCATGATATATTTTAGTATAATCTCTATTTATAGAATACAGTAGTATACATACTAGCCGAGTTTTGTCAAACTTAAATGAGAACACAAATTACCTGAACTAAGTATGATTATGTTACATGTTATACTTTCTACTTACATTAGTATAAACAATTCTTATTGGATACATGATAATGAACTGGGTATTTTAGTTTAAGGCCCAATCTTACAATGTCATGTTATTCTATTCGTTAGGGCTTAACATGAGGTTAAGCAATAACAACCACTACTTTGGATTTTACAATGTTTGGCTTGAGTTAGCGTCCTTATTGACATGTTCATAAAGTTAACGCAGGTCTGCCTTCTGGTTAGCATTTTTACGTCCACATTAACTTCCAAACATTCTGCCATATTGTTTTATGACAATTGTTATTATTCAAGTGAGGTTACATTATTATCTTTAGAAAACTTTGGACAGTTATTTGTGGATTCTCTCGGTTTTAATATTGTCCACCGGGAATTAAACATAGATGTTTCACCAATGATTACCTAATCACAGGTTTGCGGTGATATAAGTCTAACTTTCAAGAACATTTGTGTATGCCTCTTTGGTGTACATGTTACGGCGTCAATTTACCATTAAATTGACTCGTGTTTAATCCTAATTACTTCAAAAATATATATATATTTTTTAAGAAGAAATTACTCCCAGTTTAACACCGAGATGATAATAAAATGTATTATGTAGAATTTATTCCTTCTAATTAATATAGCTATTTAATTTGGGATGCCAACGTTTCTTTTGGGAAAGTTTTTATAGGGTGATTTGTATGTCATCGTACAATGTGGGAGAGAGGTTTTTAATTCCTAATACCAACTTTTATCATAACTATTTTGGCTTAGCCCTACAGGCTCTTCATTCCTATTCAAAATATGTAAATTCTTTTCAGTAGTTTCACTATGTGATTCAGAGTGGTCATTTCTTGTTGGAAATAGTTAATAGTAATTGACAATAGCTGTAGGCTTACCTATGTTTTTATCGTCTAGTAAGTTACTATGTATAGGCCTGAATGGCTAATATCGGACGTGTGTTTTTTCTTCACTTTCTTTCCTCCAGTACACGTCCATGGTTAATCAAGGATGTTTTTTGTTTGAAATTTAAATTGTGTGTTTAAAAATTGACTATGACTCCACTGTTTGGATATTTGATTATTTAAGCTTAAAAAATAGTCTTAACATACATGCCTATTTCAAATAAACAGTGTAGGTATACCCATATTTATTTGCATAGAAAAAAGCATTATATACTATAAACTTATATGTATGAATATGATTATTGAATAACATGACGTGTTATAAACAACAACATAAACATGTATTATACTTTAATCTGTTTTACTAACAACTCCATAACTTCATATACATTTAAATAGTTATTTACAATCTATTGGTTCAAATTAAGCCAATCAAAAGATTTGTAACAAATCTAGTGCTCCGAGAAGCTTAATGATAAGAACTAATGAAAGGCACCGGTCCTTAACTTGACAAGCACATCAAAGTAATATTGTAAAACGCAATGCCAAGTTTAATCAAAGGTTAGACTTTATCAACGGTTAAGCTACAAGGACTTTAACATGACATTGTAAGATTGGGCCTTAATAATAAGGTTTGTAAAATTATTCTTCACATGCCACTCTAGTAAATGACAAAGTTATTAATATTTTGTATACACTTAACAAATACTTTTATTTGGCTGAAGACTTTTTTTTTTACAAACAACAATGAGATGCAACAAATGAAATGGTTTTACATTTTAAGTCATAGATGATCTTCACAAATTATCAATAGCCCGCTTAGTTGACTTGGCAGTCTAGGGGTAAGGTGTCAGACTTCAGTGCTCGGGGTCCGTGGCTCAATCCTCGGTCCTGGCACAGATTTATCTGATTGCCAAACCCTTCCTTCACTTCTTAAAATATGTGTATTAATCACAGCTTGTGAATGCGTGGAATGCCAGGCCTCCACCGTGGTTCGGATCCCACATTAAACTGTAGGTCTTCCATTTCATCTCACAATCACCCTACCATTACACATTAGCGTAAGTGCGTATAACCCGAACGGGTAGTAAGACGCGATAATAATAATAATAATAATAATAATAATAATAATAATAATAATAATAATAGCCCGCTTCAGTGGCTGAATATTCTAAGACCTCATTCTTGTGTTAGGCTGGTCTGCTGATGATGGGGGAATTGGGGTTCAAATTCCATTTGGGTCTACTGGATGTGGTTTTTCCTAAATGTTTTCCCACTCTAATTTCAGGCAAATTTGGGTAGGCTACCTCTAAAATGATTCCTTCTCATACCTACTCCAATAGAGTAATCATCATACGGATGTATCATGTATAACCTGAACAGGTAGAAAGATGCAGTGATAACAACATTTGAAAATATATATATATCAGAAATTCTGGACATTGTCAGTTCATTGGAACATGTCATTTTAATGTAATACAAACATTCATCCATAGTTGAATAGATTTATTTTATCTTAGAGAAGTTGTTACAGCCAAAGTAAACCAAGCAAACAAGATATATCTTAGTGGGAAAGTTCACCTCTCTATACTCCTTAATGACTTTTAAAGGAAACCACCAAGTATCATCATCATTATCATCCAAAATTCCTCCCTATTTTGTTATTTTTTTTGTAATTTAATTGATATAAAATTACACCTAGGCTAGGGATTGGTATGTTAGAAGCGGTTTTCCTTTAAGGCATAACCATTAACTATTTGTCTATTGGCAACAGTGTAGTATGAAATTTATATAACTTTTCATTGTGAAAGTTATATTGTGTTTGTCTTTCTATATTTGCCTACAACTCTTTCCTTTATCTTTCCCTTCTCTGTCTCCCATATTTACTCCATGGTGGAGGCCCACAATCAAGCTGTATCGACCAAGCGACCACCGCGGTTGGTGATAATAGTGCCAACATTTGCAAAGATAGGGTGTCATACAATCAGCACAATGAATCCTCCAGATGATAATCTCAATTTTCTAGAGAGAGCTAGTACTTATTTATTCAAGCAGCTCCTCATTTGTCCTCAAGAGGCTGAGTTTGACCCCATTCCAGACCCACTGCTTCACAGAAAAATTATGGTACCATTAGAAATCAAACCCAAGACCTCTGGATCTGTGCCAGAATATCTAACCAAGATCACAGAGGAAGTCTTTATCCCCATGCATTAAAATATCATTTATAAAATTGCTTAAGATATTATTGTACAAATATGGTTCACGTTTCAGATAGCGTACATCGTCTTTCTCGTGCTCTATACTTATGTGGTGATGGTTAGAATGGAACAGATACCCTCATGGCAAGAGATTTATGTTATCGCCTACATCGTTACACTAGCGTGTGAAAAAATACGTGAAATTGTGTCCTCGGAACCAGTTGCAATCAGGTGAGTGACAACATAATCGCAAAATGAAATGTATCTCATTTTTATTTTAGCTTTAAAATAATAGTGTTTAACTAGTCTTGAGATTTAATTACTTTAAAGTTTCTCATAAACAGTTAATATATTAGTCCAACATTTAATCTAACACCTTAGCTCAGTTGGTAGCTTGTCTGTCTACTGAGCTAAGGGTGTCGGGTCTGATTCCCGGTAAGGTCGAAAAAAATTATTGTTGGTTAAATATGGGTTTACCATTTCATATTGATAAATTAACGGCCAGGGACTGGATCTTGTGCCTGTCCAAGCCCAAGTTAGATTATAAGGCATATGAAGCTACGACAGGCCTTGCAAGCCAGTAGTGGAAAATATATGACTTAAGAAAAAGAACCAGGCATAGGCTGGAAACAGTAATGACTGTAAAGCAAAAGTCTTAACATTCACCTTCATATTAATGCAATCACAATGAAGATTCAAATTATGTGTTGTACATATGAAATAAAATGTATTGAGCAAAAACAATTTGTGAGAGATAAAACGATAGAATAGTAGGAAAATCATAAATCACAAATAAAAGTAAAAACACTAACACATATTTACACACACTTGAATATTTTGATGCTATTACATCCTCCTCCTCAGGAAGTCATAGTTAGACTAAACAGTTTGTTGTCTTCAGTGATGCCAGCTTGATTGGTAATGACGAAAACTTCTCCGGTGGAGTTAAAATTCTCTGTGGCTGTCTCTATTACTCTGTGGATGGTAGGTGATCACAAAGTCTAGAAAACCATCCAACCCATATATTCGCTAATTTCAACCCAAAGGCTACACTAGCACTACCTACCATCCACAGAGTAATAAATCACCAAATTATGCGTTGTTTGATAATTACTTTCTCTAACAAAGTTATGTTGTAAAATGTCTCACTTCTTTATTTTAATACTTTAATATACCATATATATAAATAATAAAATATATTATTATTCATGAAAGAAAGTACAAGAAAGAGAAGCTACCTTCTTCTTTACATAAGTTACACTCTTCTTTACATAGTAAGTAACTCAAAAGAGTGAAAAAACTGTTAATCTCAAAGGGCTATTTAAATATGTAACTGAAATATTTCTAAACAATTAAGTATACATAATACACTGGTACCAAATTGGTGGAAAATCATGGTATGCATCAGTATAAAATTATTGTAAAAGCCATATTGTGTTTGTTCCTTTTATATTTTTTTCATCCACCTTTCCTGTACCCTCTTCCAAATATAATACAAGCATGTCAAAAGAGACAGCTGCTTAACATAAATTGGTCTTTCAAAACATGTTTTGGCACAGGGATACATTATAGCAATCAAGTAACATTTACTGAAGTCTTTCTCCTGTTCTTTATATGGAAATAAGACTAGCAATACTTTCAGGGACCCTCTACAGATGCCAAGCTCATACGATGATCTTCTCTGAGATTTCACCTGGATATTCATAAAAGCTCCATTGAGTAAAATTGCACTATCCTTGGTCGACCAAATTTTGGCCCACTATGCAGAGAACTTCTTATCTCAAATTTCAAATTGTCCATGTATTCCCATTAAGTATTACAAGAATAATAACGATAATAACATTTCTGTCCATCCACTTATAGGCCATCCTGTATAATATATAAAAAGAAAATTTTCAATTATATAATTAAGTTTCATGCATTTAACTAAATCCCTTGGTAAGTTTTGGTTGAGACACTCCAAAATTTTATCTTTTAACCTAATTTTAAATTAATCAGCAAAAATATTAGATTTATTTGGACAGTTTACTAAAATCTAGGCCCTAATTAATCCTCCTTAATACTTTATTTTCAAACTCTAACATAGTTTTGTTAAAACATATATTTTGTGGGAATTAGTTAGTAATTTAATTCATTCTCATAATAATATTGGTACAACCTTATTTATAAATCCATGATAAAGTGGTATGAGAAGTTAATTTCAGGCTTTGAGGTCTGTGGTTATATTTCAAGTAATACCTAAAATAATTAAATATTCTCACACAGTAATAATTGCTTCCCTTGCATTACTTGATAAAGAGCCTCATTTCTTACATGTATTTTTACTCTTGGCCGGTCTCTCCATATTTAATTACATTAATGATAGAGATGAACAAGGTGGAATTTAAAGGAAATGTCCCCACATCTGCATTATTGAAGAGTGGGAAACCATTTAGGGAAAACCGCCTGGCCTGTATTAAAAATACTGACCTCCTCGTCACCAGCTCGACATTTAATCTGCATGCTTATCAATGTTGGTTCCATTATGTAAATCGTCTTAATGTCTTCAAACCGAATTATTACTTGCAGTGACTCTTATTTGTTTATTTTTCCAGCCATAAATTTTCTGTGTGGGTATGGAACATGTGGAACCCTTGTGATGCTGCTGCTATCATCTTTTTCCTCATCGGTCTTGGTCTACGCTTGAAGCCATCTTCCATGAAGACTGGTCGAATCATATTCTGTGTGGATATAATGTACTGGTATTTACGCATCCTCAATATATTAGGGGTGAACAAATACCTTGGACCACTAGTCACTATGATGGGTAAAATGGTTAAGAACATGATTTACTTTGTAGTATTGTTACTTGTAGTGTTGATGAGTTTCGGGGTTTGTCGTCAGGCCATCTTGTACCCCGACGAAGAGCCCAGCTGGAAACTAGTCCGTGAGATTTTTTTTCAGCCGTATTTTATGTTGTATGGTGAAGTGTTTGCGGCAGACATTGACCCTCCTTGTGGAGACACCCCAGATATGCCAAAGTGCCAAGTAGGACGATGGATCACGCCTGCCGTCATGTCCACGTACTTGCTCGTCGCTAATATTTTGCTCATAAACCTACTCATTGCTGTCTTCAATAACATCTTCAATGAGGTGAATGCGGTGTCACATCAAGTGTGGATGTTTCAAAGATTCACGGGGGTGATGGAGTACGAGCAAAAGCCGGTGTTGCCACCTCCGCTCATTGTTCTTTCTCATGCTTACCTCTTGGTCAAATACTGTCGTCGTAGAGTAAAGGGTGTATCAGAGACTTATGATAATGCACTCAAGTTGTTCCTCGACAGTGATGATCTTGAAAGACTTTATGATTTTGAGGAGGAATGTGTTGAAGGGTATTTTCGTGAGAAGGAAACTAAACTACATATGTCTAATGATGAACGAATCAAGATTACAACAGAACGTGTGGAAAATATGACACAGAAAGTAGAGGACATCAACCAAAAAGAAAACAATCAGTCATCTTCGTTACAAAGTGTTGAGTTCAGATTGAGAAAACTGGAAGACTTAGCGGAAAAGACGTGCTCTCATTTGGCTGTCATTCACAGGTTTATGGCTACACATGCTAGAGACTCAATTTCTGCCGACATGTTGGAGGTAAAGTTGGCTGGAGAAAGAATAAGGAAATCGAGTGAAAGGTCTGATGATATTAAGATAATCCCTGAAGTGCCTGAAACAACTGAGAAGCTCTTACTTCCACCAGGTTTTAGTAGAGATAATTTAGCTCGGAGGAGACCTACAAGGTCATTGACTGAAGTAGGACCTGATCCATTTTTCTTTGGTGACAGTTTGCATATGAGGCTGGATGAACATGCAAGATCATCTGATGCCACTAGAAGCAAACCAAATCTTCTTTTGGAGGAAGAGGAAGAAGAAGATAGGATAAGCTTAGATCTAACAGAGGATCACCTCACTCGTTCAAATAGCAAGAGGATATCCAGGCAGATTTCAAGACAGAAGAGCTTCTCCGGCACTTTTCCCCAAGGCCTTAATGACAGCCAGTCAGGAAGCAAGGAAGAATATCCCAATCTCGGTGATGAAGACAAAAAAGAACCATTAGGTGTTGAAGCAGCAGTTGTGTACCGGCGAAGCTCGGCCGATTTTCACATAGAAAGGAGAGAGTCTGAAAGCAGCAGAAAACTAAGTTTTGAATTAGGAGGTGATGATGATTCAGAAAAAGACAGTGTCACTCATAATGCTCCTCTTCTTTCTCGAAGACAGCTAAGCAAAACACATTCCGAACCAGAAAATGCCGCTGGTAACAGCTCATTAGACGGTAATGATTTCCCCAGTGGTACAATGGTGGAACGCAGTGTGACATGGGCGGAACCACGTATAACGGTGATTCCCCCTGTGGTAAAGCCTCGGTCATCTCGCCTTCTCACCATGCACTCAGAATACACAAGTATTACAGATGAACTAGAAAACGTTTGTGGATTTTTCAGCCCGCCTTGCACTCCTCGTTTATTATCTCCTCCTCGTCCAGGAGATTCTTCCAATCGCAATCGGCAAGCTTCAGAAATGTCCACCCCAGAGATAGCGCTATACTTGGAGAAAGAGCACTTGCGAGATGCCGAGGAGAGTGACTACCACATGATGGAACACCTTATCCAACACCGCAACGAACAGGATGACGACACTCCAGACAGTTCATGCTTCCTTGCCGTCAACAATGAGGTGCGAGAATTCCGTACAACTCCGACGACACGGTCTTTACGACGCAGTAGCGCCATCGAGGTGAAGGACTTCCCGACACCGACTGTCCCGCAGGTGCCGTCTATATTTTGCACTGATGCAGACATAAACACTAGGCAAATGCAGTTGCTCAAGGCAGAAAGATCAGAGAGCAAGTCGAGCCTTGTCCCCACCTCGGAAACTATGTGTTAATAATTACTTTAGTAGGTGTAACAATTTTTTTTTTTTTAGAAAATTTATCAATATTGAGTTGATCACAGTGTACATGTATGAAAAACATTGCATATCAACAGACTTAGACCTAGATTTTAATTATATTATTACATACAAGAGTGAAGAGTTTGAACTAATTGATCTCGATATAGCGGTAACTTTGCAAGTAGTATATTTACCATACCTTGAATCTATTAGAAAGGAATTTTGGCCAGTTTGGCTTATTTTGAAATAGATACTATAATCAAGTTGAATGACTCATGGGCAGGCCCAAGAGTAGTATAAATAATGTAATTTTTATCAAGCACAAAAAGAAAGGATTATACCACGTATAAAATTGTAAATGTTATTTATTTATAAACGTTTAATTAACAATGTTGGTTACTGTATACCTAATATTTGTTAATCAGACATTAAACTAAAGCAATATTTATAAAGACATAAATATCTTTTAGGTCCAATTAAAAATCTTGGCAATAGTAAAAATATTTAACTTAGTTTATAATAATTGTAAATAATTTAAACAATGAATCCTAATGTGTGATTTATCCAATCAAATATGAAATGTATTCATTCAAGCACATGTAACACTTTCTGTGTTTTTTTTAAACTAAATTTTATACATTTTTTAAAAATCTATTCCGATTTTAACTTTTACTCATTTATAAGGTAGTTTTAAATTGGGAGAGATCATACCATACCATACCATATATGTCAGATTAGGTATGTTAAAATTTTATTTTAATAAATAGGTTGAAATGAAAAGATGTGTTAAACTATTATCTACATGCACACACTGAATACTTTTCCAAGTTTTATATTTATATTTTCTCTTCTTTAGATCACTAGCATACAGTATGTACGGACATAAAGACAAATAATAATAAAAAATCAATTCAAAATCTCAAATTGTAAAAAAAAGTTTTAAATATGAGAAACTTAATGATTTATAATAAAGATGGGTGTAATTATATTTTTATTGATTATCATACAAACATTTTCTAGTAAATTTTGAATCTTTAAAAATGTGCATCATTAGTAAAAAAAATAAGATAACAAAAAATGACACTTGGTTTTATTTAGGTAACTAACAAATTCCTTACTAAAAGTTGGCTGTATTGATTACTGATTTCTAGAGGTCTGCGAGCTTTTTGATTTGATCAGTTCTCGAGCCAGTTTCTCATGAAGCTCAAGATTATTTAACTGAGTCGAGCTTGGGTTAAATAAGTATATAATTATAAAACTTAATTATGCAATTAAGAAAAAAAATACATATTAAAATTATTTTATTTAATTTTTTTAAATGAAATAAAACTCATTAAAAATTATTAAATAAAAGCTTTAAAATCTTAAAATTGCTTAGTTTTAATTAATTTAAAAAAATAAGTCCTACTAGATAATAGGATTAATTTTTTTTTAAATACTATGATTGTAGCAGAAAAATGATTTATTTTAGCACCACATCTTACTACCTGTTCAGGTTATATGCATATGTATTAATTACACAAATGAGTTAGAGTTTAGGAAGTTAACCCACATTTGTGTGACGTTGGATTAGAAAACCAGTTTTGAAAATCCACCCTCAGTACACCAGACTAGGATTCAAACTCCAACCTCCCGGTCATTAACAATTTAGTGCAACACGAGACTAATGCCTTAGTCATGTGGCCACCGAAGTAGGTGAAAAATTAGTATATTAAATTTAATGTTTCTAAGAAATGTTAAAAAAATATTAATGAAAATATGTTTGGATGTGAAAATTTATCAATTAAAAAAAAAAGTTATTCCTTGTGCATTTGAAGTTCAGCTGTTCACTTGGTGCTGGTGACTCACCAGAGAGACAAATTAGACCATTGATGATATAAATTATAAGATTTACAATGTATATAGTGCACTTTTGAATTAAGGTGTACATGATACCATCTTGCACTTGTATTTAAAAATTCCTACAGAGAAATACCTTTTTACATAGGAAAGCAGAAATACCTGACATGTTTTAAAAATAAATTGGTATTAAATTGGTATTAAACTTTTTTAATAGCATATTATAACACTACAAAGAAGGGATATTTCATTTTTTCTCTTTTCTTTACTTGTTCTTACAAGTGATGTCCTTCAGATGGTTTCCATTTTTTCATATTTAACTGATCCTTATTCTTACCACTTTGAAACCCAGAGAAGGATTGAATTGCGTTATGGTGCATCCTTTTGACTAAACTGTCGCCAAAAGTCTCGTTGAGTAGCAGTGATGGAGTTGGTTTTAATAAATAAATCTAACACATCGATATTTCTCGCATACTCCGATGCTCCATAGCGAACTAATCTCCAAGGTCTGTCTTACTAGTGTCATTACACTCTATAGGAAGCTTAGTTACTGTTTTAAAACTCAGCTATTTCTGCCCAATACTGTATAGTCTATATATTCTTTTATCTAAGCCTCATTCTTCCTTTCATCAACAATACCAGTTTATTCAGTCACCGACATTGCATTTAATTGGCTATATGCTGCACAATACCTTCTTTGTTAGGTTCTAATTCACCCCCCCCTCCTACCTCCTTCATTCACAGCTCTCCCATCCTCAAACCCTTAAACTTCATCTCAGAAAACACATCCAACAAGTTAAAATGAGAGTAAACAATAATTAGTTATTGATCATCAGATACACAATGCCAGGAAGAAAGGAACCTTTTTTCAAGGAACTGAAATTGCAAGCCTATAAATCTTTCAAGCTTGGCTGCTTATCTATTCCAGCTCAAAGATTGAAATCTGAGCATTCACAAGAGCTCTACTGATTTCTCTTGAGTTTTTAAAGAACACAAAGGACAATTTTTGATTGTTTTCATATTGATTTGTACTTATTTTCGAGTTAATTATTCTATATTTTAGCCAAAGTTGGTGAAATATGTCATGCTTTACCGATATTAGATAGTCAACCTATTGTATAAACATTGTGGTTTCAAGTCAAGACTTTAAGAATAGAATTTGAGATTTTTTTTTTTGCAGCTCTTTCAACTCTCAAATACCTTTGATTTGGAAAATTGATGATTCCATCTCTAGTTTATATATGTTATACCTTTGTATTTGTGTATGTAAAAGCATTAATCGAATACGCCTTACTCTGAGTAACATCATGCGTGCTCAGTGAATATACATGGAATTTTGGGCATTTACTTTACCCTTTTGTTTTAAATACTATTTTATTTCTAATACAAACAAATATTTCTGTTTGAATCAAAACAGTATTTTTGTGCAGTGTAATTTGTATGTTACCATTTATATACATATCAAATATTATGTTACTGCTTACATTTCACTAAAATACTAAAACAAATTACATATCACAACATTTCAAGCTGAAATTCGATACCATAATGAGAACATTTCTTTTATATACTGTAAACTAGGTACAATTTATGACAAATATATTTTTATGTTTTTTTATGAAAAATACTAAAAGGTTTATAATGGATGACAAGCATCTTAATTTTTTTAATTTCACACTAATATTGCATTCATGTTTATTTCAATGTAAATTTGTTTTAAATCATTATTGGAGACTGGAGTATACAGACAATAAATCCATATCATTGTATTTATAACAATGAGAATTGAATGCACATAATAGTGTTTAAATGATACCTCTCATATTTAAAATATTGCTATTGCAAACAACACTCAATAAGAGATTTTTTTTCCCTGTCAATACTGTTTGCCTTTACTGTGCCCAAACTTTACTATAAATTGAATGCTAACCAATAGCTTACAGCTCTTTCTAAAGCTATGCACATGTGGGTGATGGTGCAAACTAACATCTTTAGTAGAGGCTACCATCAACTTTTTATGTTAAAAATTACTTTCATTTTTAAAATTCTTATCAAACCATCTCATGAATAGTAGGCCTACTTAGAAAAAAATGCATTATCACTGCCAATAAACAAAATGTATACAAATTTGCATATCAGTGTAGTGTTAACTAAACTAAAACATTTATAAACATTATTATTTTGAGATTAGTAGCATATTATTTGAGACTCAAATTAAATATGTGCCCCTTAACTTCCTCCACGAAATAGTTTTTTAATTATTTTATTTTCTAGGGGTCTGCAAATTTGGGTATTTTCATTCGAGTCAATTAGACCTACTTCAAAAAGCTCTCAAGTTCTGGTATATTCATAATTATAATATTGTAAAATTAATGTTTGTTTATTTTAAAAGTAAGATAATGTATTTAAAACACATGTTCTTAAAATAAGAATGACACTCATGTGTAAAAGTAGTTAATTATTTTGAGAAAAAGGTTTAAAAAAAACAGGATTCAAAAATATCTGCAACACAAAGATATAATAGAAAAAATAACCAAAATGGTTTCAACCCTCATCTCTTTAAATACGTTACAATTGCACTAACAAAAAAAAAAATCATAAAACTTACAGTTTAATGAGATAATATTTTCCCAAAAAAAGTCCATGTAGCTTTAATTACCCAGAAAACCTAAGAATAACAAGCAGTTACAAATTTGAAATCTTTCATAGTTCATTTATTAGTTCTTAATATAATATTTGCGCATGCTCACTTCTTCGGTTCCAATTCTCTTTCTCTCTGCATTGTTGCACATGCATCTTATATAAGCTTTGACTATAAATGATCTTCTTATGAAATGTATTTCACTTTCAATTTACAATGCATAAAAGTTGATGTTCATATTTTGCGTTAAAAATAAAATGTTAAAAATAATATTTCTAGTACGTAATTTAATAAATGCTTTTTTCTTTATTTAAATGTGGCAAGGTTGGTAAAATATTTATTGCAAATTATTAAAGTTGATCAACACTAAAAGGCTAACCAACACAATTCTATAACCAAATATTAATTAATTAATGGTAGTTTTGTAGTTTAATGTATTAATACAAAAGGAAAGAAAGATTTTAACTTCTTAATGTTAAATTTTTAGTCTAGCTTGGATTACAATTTAAGCAAGGGTCCCTTTAAAAATAGTAAAAACATTGATTATTCAAGTATTTACTATTTATTCAAGTACCATTATTCAAGTATTTAGTTATTTTTATTTTCATTGCCATGTCATGGCAATGCATCTTCAATCAAAGATAGTTCAAAATGAATGAAAATATTGAATTTTTCTACCTGTTGAAAGTGGTTTTAGAGCTCTATTACGTTATTAATGTGAAATTTTATATTAATTTTAACAATTTGTTAAAAAGTTACCAAAGTGTTTATGAATGAAACTGCCGATATCATCTAAATTAAATAACCTATACTTACCATTGCGTTTTAAAAATTATCTTTATGTACATCAAGAAGAAGCTTGAAAATGACGAACCTACAAAACATTTGATCATGATCACGAGCTTTGACGAATAGCTCAATTCAAAGCTCGAAATCTGAGTGCTTGCAGAGTCCTATTATTTAATTTGAAGAGACAATTAATAGTAAAGGTAATAATTAATATTATATGCTTTTACATCTCAAATAAGATACAGGAAAGAAGAACCAAAATAAATAAAATGGAACAAACAGGATATGGCCTTTAAATGAAAAGAAGAGCACAATTCACATTTTATTCTGTTGCCACTCGACAAAGAGGTAATGGCCATCTGTCGAAGAAAATCTATCGCCATGGCCCAATCCAGGCTTCAATCCGTCAGAACTCATCAAGAGGAAGTTTTTTATCACCAGGTTTTACTACCCGTTTTGGTTATATGCCTATGTAATAATTACACTTATGTGCTAAAAATTAAGAAGGTTGAATTTCGAGGAAGTGTACTCACATTTGCGTGTAGGAAGAGTGGGAAACCGTTAGAAAAACCTCCCTTTAGTACACTTGACTGGGATCGAACCCTGATCTCCCCTTCTTTGTCACTCTAGTCTATTGTAAGTTTTGTTTAAACCATACTGTACAGTACTTAGTCCATGCAGCCACCGAAGTGAGCCAAGAGGAACTATTAAATGTATAACGAAATTTCCAAATTATAATATTTACACGGGGAGGGGATATGTGTTTGAAACTGTTGTGGTCAGACAATTGCAAAACTAGTTACAGCGGTATAAATAAACCATACTTATCTCCTTGCTGCAGCCATATCTTAGCTATACCCTATAAATTGAGTGGGGTAGATAATAGTTAGGTGGGGCAAGGAGATAGGTGTGGTTTATATATATCGCTTTTAGATATCTGTTGCATTGACTTACACACCTCTCTCTCTCGTTTACTAAATACAGTGGAACATAGATAATTCGAACTTGAAGGTACCAGGAAAAAATTCAAACTATCCAAACATTTGAATTAAATAAGATCCCTAAAAGGAATTGAAAAGAAACACAGTTAAGTTTGCAACCAAGCTTAAAAACTTTATTGAACTTATTTGGACATAATCTGTTCACAATTTCTTTAAAAAGTCGAAGATTTCCTGATTTAAGTTTCTCATTCAGAGTGTATGGTTCCAATTGATTTATTGATTGGAAAATTAAATCACATACATTGTTGCGACTTTAAAAAAAATCTGAGTTCTTGGATATGGTCCATGGCTTCTGCCGCACTCGGTAAAGGCCTTTCCTGAACTACTGAAGAATTGTTCTCTTCATCACCAGATGCTCCATCCTAAGCCTGGATGTTATTGTTGAGAGCTTCGATGACGATGTCCGAATCAGTAACTTCACCACACACTGCCACATTTTCATCCACACTTGAACAGTAATATCAAGACACACACAAACACTACTTTACAGTATGTTTTAAACCAAACTAAACAACAAAACAAAATAAACTCGCACATCACAATAATATCGCTACGATCGAATCACTAAGAACAGCGCATGTAACCTTCCGAGAGGTTTGACCTTGTCTAAGGGAGTACATAACTTTACGTGTAGACAAACACGTTTGGATGAGCGGGGGATAGAGAGGGGCGAGAAGTAGGAAAACAGTACTGCACAGTACATTACAATTTACGAAAAGTTCAAAATAACCAAGACAAAATTAAAATTAAAGACGATTTCGAATTACAGAAGTTTGAATTAGTCAGGCTCCGGTGTAGTATTGTCAATAACTTTTATTATTTTCATATTCATAATCTCTTTATGGATACCTATATACAAAGCAAAACATTCATTTTTACTTCCATATATTTTAAGAACACTCATGAAATTAATAATACATCATCATCATCATCATCATCATCTTTAACTGTTTCCAGCCTGTGGCTGGGTTTGTTTAGTATTTATTTTTATTTTTTATTTATCACTGCATCTTACTACCCGTTCGGGTTGTATGCTTTCTGTTTAGTAAAATGCCTCCATCTCCCTCTGTTCTTCCACCATTCTTCTTCTCACTTGCACAATTGCTGCTATCTGTTCCTCCCATCTCTTCCTTGAAATCCTCTCCCCTTCCATCCACATTACGTGTCCATACCATCTCATCCTAGCTTCCTCTATTATCTCATGTACCCCCTGCACCCCAACTCTATATCTTAATAATACATATTATTAATTTATTATTATTTAAACTATGTTAATATGCAATGCTGATGTAAGGTCATTCCCCTCCCTCACTTATTTGAGTAGCAAATAATATGGAAATAATTTATAATGCTGCATTATGCTAAATACCATTTTCAATCAAGTTTTATATGAAAAGAAAATCCTCCATTTTTTTCTCATTTTACTTTACATTTAAAATCAAGTTATTAATTTTTATTTTTTCCAAAGTATTACCTGTAGTGTTTATGGCAGCTTCTATAAGCTACATTGAGTGTAAATGTGATAGATATGTGAGACACTTTAAAGCTAGTCTATATATTACCGGTAACTGACATCTTTTATCCTAAAGTACTATGGTTGTTTACATAGTCTCCTTTTAGAATCTCAATATCATAATTTTTGTTGTCAAAACTGTTAAATACATTTAATATATGCCATAACTGCTTAATCTTTGACTTTTGTAAAGTTAAAATTGTTATTATGATGAAATTCATGAGTACAAGTTTTAATGACCTTGACTGTGGGCATTAATGTTTAGAATTTGGTTTGAATCATAATTCAGTCAAATATGTAAGCTTCATAATGGCTCACAAGTACATAAGTTTAAAAATGAGAGGTGGGCCAATGGCTAAATAATTTTATAGTAAAGGAAATTGATAAAACTAAAGAAAAAGGAAAAATAAACTATTACGAGTAAATTTGATGAAGAAAGCCCACCTAGGGAAAGAGGAAAATGTGGGAAGAATCCAATGCACAAAGGTGACATCTTCTTCCTTTTGTCTTCTATAGTTAAAGTAGTCACCCACATTTTATCACAAATAGACTAATATTTCGGCATTGTTGTCTTTATCAAACACAAAGAAGAAAGAAGAGAGAACAAATAACACAAACACTGGATTACTCCATTTTGAATTTAAAGAAAAACTGTTAGAAACACATTGTGCCAACTGATTTTTGGAGTAAAGATAAATTTCTTGGCTGTGGTTAGTATTTATATAGACCTATTTAAAAAATAATAATAATATATAAGAAAACAAATAATAATGATAATAATAACAATAGTTTGAAAAATATTAACCTTACAGAAACAAAGAAACTATCTTCTTTTGAGGCCTGGTGGTAATCATGATTTAGTAATCCATTGTTGGGCCAGTTCCCACTGTCTAAGTTGAGAACTGTTGTACTCTTTGGGAATTGCTCCTAATATTTTGGTGGTGTAGCAAGTATGAAAGTCCTGGTTATGGGTACCAGCATGAATGGGTTGAGGCTTGTCCGAATCTTTGTGGTTTGTGTCAAAATTATGAATGTTCATTCACTGTCTGAGAGAACCTGTAGTTAGGCCTATATATTCTTCATCACATGATTTGCACTGTAGTAGATATATCAAGCTATTTGTTTTGCAATTGTAATAACCAAGGTTTTTGTGTCCCAATTTGGTTACTTTGCTGTTGAAGGATGTAGCTGGTAGGTGGATTCCACATGTGCTGTAACGGGTGCTACCACAGGGGTATGAACCTTTGGTAGTCGGTTTTTCATCTTGGATTCTCTTGGGGTCAGGAAGTTTGGGATGGACTAGAATATTATGGAGATTGGGTGGCCATTTGTATTGTACAAACCCGCCTCGGTGGCGTAGTTGGCTAACGCGCTTGCCGTGTTGAGCTCGAATCCTGAGGACGGGGAGATCGGGGTCCGAATCTCGGTCGGGTGAACTGTTTTTTTCCTTTCCTAAATGGTTTTACACTCTCCCTCCATGCAAATGCGGGTTCACTTCCTCTAATTCAACCTTCCCAATTCCTAATCCATTAGAGTAATTAGTACTTAAAGCGTATAACCCGAACGGGTAGTAAGACGCGGTGCTAAATATGTATTGTAAAAACTTGCTTATACAAGCGTGTGATAAGGATTATAAAATCTAATAGAAAATTACTGAATAATGGAGCTCTACAAACTTAACATCTCAACAGTTAATAAAACACTTGATATTATTATAGCATAGGAATACAATTGAGTTTGAGAGCGTATAATTTATAAATTATGACGAGACATAGTTGACAGAATATCCGAAAAGGCCACAGTATATTTCCATCCGTGTGCTAAACCATGAACCTCAGTTTCTTTTTGGTAAAAGTTTTCTTTATAGTTGCTCAATCAAAGGAGTCATGCTCGCAATAGATGAGATTGAGGTTTGAATCTCAGCTGTCTCTACCAACCTAACACTCTGTTTTTCCCATCCTCTTGTTACACTGATGCGGGTGTATTCCTCATAACTAAACTTGGATTAAACCGCTAAATAATTCCTGTGATAAAATATTATAACTACCGTAAATAAAAGTTAAATCTGCTTGCTTTTTTGTGTGTATCTTGCCACACACATTACTAATGGTTCACCTGCACTATACCTGTCAGCAGTTTGAACTCCTGTATGGAACATAGGTGTCAAATTATCGACCATTTACTCATTTATGTTATAACTCTAGCATATTGGGTAATGTATCAGTGGGCTACTTCAGCTATAACATGTCCTTTTCAATAATTCTTAACATAGTCTTCCTTTATTTACAGCTAAATAAAGAAAACTGACTGCAAAGAAGTGTTTGGGATTGTTATTGTTCATAAATAAAATACTATAAAACATATCTATTCTCAGTAATAATGTATCTCTCATATCATAGCTATCATTGGCTGATTAACAATAATATTGCCCTGCTTTGCATTGTTAGTTTTTAATATTCATATCATATACAGTTTTAACCAAATAAAATGTGAGAATAAAGCTCATCTGCTAAAGCATTGGGCAACATGCCCTTATTTTTTAGTTACAAAATTACTACCTATATTTAAATTCTTAAATGAGGAAAATATGGCTAACTTGTCTTCCCTGGACTCCATAGGTCCCTAGCAACCAAACTAGTATAAAAACCTGTTACTATACTTTTTTTTTTTTTTTTCGTAATTTAAAAATAGTGAAAAAAGTAGAACCTATCTTTTGTGCAGCCATTTACTCTTTCTATTTGCTCCTATGGCAAAACCTATTTTGTATGGACAGAATACATACATTTTTTGTAATTATACACGCTTGTGATCCATTAAAAATTTGAGATTAATGTGCATTTTATAATTTAAAAACTTATTATTGGTTTTATGACATAGCTTGTGATCTAAATTATTGGGTAATTTTGTATCATTTAGGGATTATTTTATGATTGATATATGAGGGAGTCAGGGCAAAAACATGATATCCCCCATAGATTTACGTGAGATTTTTTCACTATTTAAACATCTATAAAATCTGTAAATCTAGCTATAAAAATCAATATTATATATGTTTGTATTAGCCATTCTCAAAATAACAACTGACTATAAAAATCACTTATGATTCAAGAAGTAAGCTACCAGAAATTAGAGATGGGAAAAACAGTGATTTTACGATATCAGTGAATACAGTGACTGTGATTTTAAAATATCGCTGATTTATACCAGTGATTTTTCACTGTTAGTATTTAGCTGCTGTCCGAGTAGGTGCGTACAATCGAGTATCGAGTATGGAGTATGGGGTATTTCTGAGTACTGGGTATTTACTCGAATAATCCCATGACATTCGGTTGTCGGTTGGAACTTGAAAGGAGAACTAATTACTTGGAAGTTTGGCGGCTTGCAAT
>CABEEJ010001462.1:32629-47880 GCA_901482245.1 Timema douglasi
GGGGGGCGAGGGCTACTTTAAGCGTAGTTGATAGTAATTCTTATTTTTCTTTACTAGAAAGGATGCGTGGAGTTTTAATAGTTTTATTTTAGTTTTTATTTTACTTTAATGACTTATTAGTCATTGTGATTTTATATAATTACACATCAAAGAATCCCAAAGCTTAGGAGTGTAATTTTACCATTTCATGATGATCTAGAAAGAAAGGGTAAAATAAAATATATTTTCATATAATTTACTTAATCAGTGGCACACCCAGCCATTTACTTTGGGGGAGGCATTCAATCAAGGCTGTAGCAAGAATGAAATTTTGATGGAGAGAGCAAGTTTGGGGTTGCACAGCCCCCCTAACCCTCAAAGGCTGAGAATATTTATGAACATTTAATGCGTTTAGAAATTATTTGGAGTATTTTTATAATAATTAGAGATTTAAATAATGCAAATGATATTGAAGTTATTATTTTTGAGATTTTTTCAATTGTTAATTTTGTGTGTAATGGTAAACCTTTTGAATATTAGGCTTAAGTCAGAAGACTGGTCTTAAAATGTAGCATATACATTTGACACATCTTCAATGCTAAATATTTTAGTTACACTTCATATTATTTAAATTTGTATTAAAATTATTTATGGTGTTTGGGAAGGGGGGGGGGGATAAATACTCTGTTTGCCCCCCTCTCCCCCTTGGACGCACCACTGCTTACAGCAAATGATACGTGTAAGTATCTTATCAATAAACCAATGACGTAGCGATAGAGTATTAATAGTCCGAGATGATCTACCCTATGTTATTCAGAGTTTACACAACTAAATAGCTTCTGAAACATTAATTCTCAAGTTGGCAACTCATTTGTTTCCAAGCAGCATTGCATGGGATAAATTAGGCTTTAAGAAATAGTTTTAATTGCAACACGAGTTGGACAATCCACCTGATTCCCTCTCACCAAGATTTTATGGATGCTTGATCCACATAGGCCCTACCACTTCACTTTACTCTTAATACAATTTATTTTTGCTTTGGGTATTGCTAACTGTGTACTTTTAATTACACTAGGCTAATTAAATAGGATCTGTCTCTCTTATGCATTCAGAAATGTGTGCATACCACTCTTAGCCCCGACATTAATATTTACTTAAATTTATAACCATGTAGATATCATTACAATTTGAGGACCACCTTTGTGGTCAGAGGTTCTGGGTACGGACCCAGTAGTCCCAGGTTTGATTCCCTGCGCTTCTAGATTTTCTGAGAAGTTTTTCCAGATTATCTGGGAAGCAGAATCACTTTTCTACAGGCACCACATCTTCATATATTTCCATTGAAATAATCCCTTGACGTTCTTGGACAACAGGGGTTGAGGGTTCTCGGCACCCAAATCTCCCTGCAACTTTTAGAGTACAGCATACCTATTAATAATAATAATAATAATAATATTTAGCACCGCGTCTTACTACCCGTTCGGGTTATACGCTTTAAGTACTAATTACTCTAATGGATTAGGAATTGGGAAGGTTGAATTAGAGGAAGTTAACCCGCATTTGCGTGGAGGGAGAGTGGAAAACCATTTAGTAAAAACCACCCCCAGTTCACCCGACCAAGATTCGAACCTCGATCTCCCCGCCCTCAGCAGCCGGGCTCAACACGACAAGCGCGTTAGCCAACTACGCCACCGAGGCGGGTTAATAGAATAAAAGAAGGCCCTAACTGAGTGTGCGAAAGATGTGTGTGGAGCCGCATAGGTGGGAAACTTAAAAAAGAAATGCATGGTGGAATTCAGGTGAAAGAAGCTGTGAGGGGAAAAAACAACAACATATGTATTATTATTATTATTATTATCACCGCGTCTTACTACCCGTTCAGATTATGCGCACTTACGCTAATGTGTAATGATAGGATGATTGTGAGATGAAATGGTATAAACAAATGATTGCTGTGAAGAGTAAAATAGAACGTAAAAGATTGTGGGACATATACAAATAGAAAGAGATGAATGCAAAGAAATAGTAAAGTAGATTAAAGAGTAAACATGATTAAAAGGAGAAAGGAATTCAAAATGATTTTGAAGGAAATAAAATATATTCTGGAAGTGGCAGTAGCCATTTTGTTTGTAATATTGAACAATACTTAGAAATAAAATTTAATTAAAATCGTTAGAGATGATTTTGATAAAACCGATTTTTTTCTCTTGTTGCCCTTAAGGAAACTACCCTTAATTTTATGGTTAGATATCCAATTCCAAAAACCCTTTGGGGCAACTCTATGAAAACCCTAGATACCAATTTTTGGCCCGATCATAAAACTATTTTAGGCTCTACTCCGAGGTACAGACGGACAGAGACAGAAATACAAAAATCACTTTTTCGGATTTGGGGAGGGTCATTCCATATCAAGTGGTCCAACACTGGTTGCTTGACTATTTTAAAAAAAATTGACTTTTTCTTCTCAATTACCCTTACATGTTGGTAGTTCAAAATGACTATTATTTTACTTTTATTGTTTTTGGTTTTCGCATAGTGGCCATATTTGTTTTACAAGACGCTACATTTTTTGCAATTTTAAGGGTTTACAGAAACAAAAATATCTCGGCTTCTGGTTGATCAATCAACATGAGTGAAAAATAATTTTGTTTGGAAAGTAAAGGGCTACAAGTTTGTTTATGTAGCATTTTGAACTAATCTCAATTCTAAAGGGTGAAATTTTTGCCTAAAATTCTAGCTTTTTTTAAAAGAAAATCCAGTTTTCAGGGGGAAATATTTTCACTAAGGGAAAGAGTCAACAAGCTACAATTTTTTATACAAGTAGACATAAACTAATTGTCCTTACACACCAAGTTTCAAACCTGAGAAATTCCCCCCTTTTTTAAAAAAAAATATCAAATTTTTGGAAATTTGAAAAAATTGCAATTTTCAGAGCTTAATATCTCAGGTGGGGGACGAGATAAAAATCTGAAACTTTGTTACATAATAGTAATATATAATAGTATTATACACAAAAAATCTGAAGTTTGAGAATTGACTACAAGCTGAGATACTTAAAGAATAACATGAGGAGAAAAACTCATGTTTCAATGGGTGTACAGTAGCCCCATGGCTTCTTTGGCGCTGACTGACAGCTCACAGCTGACTTCTGACCGTCAACATTTAGGTATATACAAAAATTTTGACTGTCATAAGTGACAGCTGATAAACACATGTTTTTGTAGATAATATGGTTCGGCGTAGGGATATATAATTTGGTCTGGTTTAATTATTTGATTCATTCTAATTCACTTTGTCATAGTGGAATACCTACAACAAGATTTTGTCCAAATATTTTAGTCATCATTAAAATATATCTTACATCTTAAAAAATGGAAAAATGGAATGTAGTGTGGATGAATTTTTTAAAAGAAGAGTGTCATAAGTGTGTGTATGGACCAATATCTAATTATATCAAAGTGATTACTGAATTCTGTGAAGAAGATCGAAATCTTATTGCTTTAAGAACAAATATTGGTGTTACAAATATATGCAAGTACCACGAGATTAAATTATTTTTAATGTACCACCATTTTTTGGTAACTCATGTTCTGACCCACTTAAAATCCATAAAAAAAGGTATTACCAAAGGAATTAGAGAAATCAAAGTGGAATATTTATCAAAAGAAAAAAAATTACTCAGTAGATCTTATTCCTGAGAAATATCTTTGTGCTACTTGCTACAGCATGTTGTTTGTAATAAAGGAAGAAAGTAAAGGTGAAAAAGATTATGTTTTTGTACCTTGATCTGAACATATGGACATTTTGAATGCAACCTGTTCAAATTTAGGTGTATCTCCTGTTTCTAAAATCATAAAACTAAATTCTGAAAAAAGACCAATGGTAATTCAAGCAAAGGTTGAAGCGAGAACTTGAAGCCTCTTTTGAAGAGGGAGTAGACCCACTTCATGATGAACCCTTAGCAAAAAATCTTCACTCGCTATCGTTCGCTGAAGGATATGAAGCACTAATTTAAAAGCTGAAAGAAAAATGTAAGACAACAGATAAAGAAGAAAAGGTAAAAATATTGTCTATTGCCAGAATCTTGGTCAAGAAAAAAAGTTAGTACTGAATTTGAAGTTTCTGAACGTTTAGTAAAAGTTTCTAGGGATCTTTCTAAGGCACACGGAATACTACCAGACCTAGGAAAAAGACCTTGTGTTAAAAATATTAATGAAGACACAGTCGGGAAGGTTGTAGATTTTTATATCAGTGGAGAAAACACCAGGCTTCTTCCAGGTAAAAAAAAATTGTAAATCTGACCGAATTGATGGGGTTAAAGTACATAAACAGAAACAATTATTACTTTGTAACCTGAATGAACTGTATGTACAATTTAGGGAAGCCCACCCAGAATCTAAAATTGGACGCTCAAAATTTTGTGAGTTTAGGCCTAAATGGTGTGTAATTGCTGGAGCATCAGGGACACACTCTGTTTGTGTGTGTTTATACCACCAAAATATTAAATTAATGCTTGACCTGGTGGTCTAGGGGTAAGAAGTGGTGCTAATAATAATAATTAAATTAATGATAGATGGTGCAAAATTAAATGTGGACTACAAAGATCTTCTTATGATGCTTGTCTGTGACCTAACCGTTCTGAGTGCATGCTAAGCCAATGTACCAACTGCCCAGGTGAAGATTTCCTACTGGAATTGTTGTTCCAAGAACAAGAGACAGAAGAAAACCCTGACAACTTAAGCTACAAACAGTGGGTCACAACTGACCGAGCCGAGATGGTTTCAGTCACAAAACCAAGAGAAGAATTTTTTGAATCCTTAGTAGAAAAACTCAGCTCTCTAAAGAAACACCACTATGTATCTAAAGTACAGTCAAGTTTTCTCAAGGACAAGAAAAAGAGCCTGCTGGATACTGAATCTATTGTTTTAGCTGATTTTTCTGAAAACTTAATTCTTTTGTAATCCAAGACGAAATACAAAGTTTTCATTGGGGGAAAACACAAGCCACTGTTCACCCCTTTGTTTACTATCATAAAGAAAGTAATCAACGTGAAATGAAGAGCATAAATTTTTGTGTCATCAGTAACCACCTCACACACAATACCATCACAGTTCATGCGTTCCAAAAGCATTTGATTAGTGATATCAAGACTACTGCCCCATCAGTGACGAAGATATTATATTTCAGCGACGGATCTTATAGTCAGTACAAAAATAAGAAGAACTTTCTCAATCTATGTCACCATGATAAAGACTTTGGCCTTCAAGCAGAGTGGCACTTTTTTGCTACCAGCCACGGGAAAAATGCCTGTGATGGGGTAGGAAGGACTATAAAAAGAGAAGTGACCAAGAGGGGCCTTCAGATGACAACCAATAATCAAATATTAACTCAAGAGGATATGTTTCAATTTTGTGATAAAAACCTTCTTGGCATTAAGTATACCTATGTTACAAGTGAAGAAGTGGTTAAAAATGGAGTTGAATTGGAAAATCGATTTGAAAACTGCTTGCCAATTTCTAAAACTCGATCATACCAAAGATATATTCCTATAAATGACACCACCGTAAGTTGTTACCACACTTCAATTTCTGAATACTTTGAGGAAGTAAAAGTATCAAAAGCTTCTTTGTTCTTACTCCCAAAAAAATAGACATAGTTGCGTGTGTAAATGACGGATAATGATGTCTTGGGGTTATTGAGGAAGTGAGCATCGGAGATAATTACTTCAAAATTCATCAAGACAAGCCAGCAGGACCAAAATTTTCTTTAAGATATCAAGAGATGTCAAAACCTGTGTACATGTGCAAATAATTTTTAATCAAGATCATGCCAATGGAACTTTCAACTGTAACTGGTCGTACGCACAACATCAGCCCTAAATTGTGCGAAGAAATATCTCAGTTCTCTGCCAAACACCAAACTTAGTTTGTTAATAAGGTAATAGTTTTTAATTTTTATTTTAGGTAGAATTATAAGCACCTATGTATTTATGTGCTTGAAATATATTTTACACATAAAAACATATTTAATACAAATAAAATTTAATCTAGTAGAGGTACTGTATACAAACCTATTAATATGTGCAGTTTTTTTTTCTAATTTTGTCTTTTCAGTATCTCAGCTTGTAGTCAATTCTCAAACTTCAGATTTTTTGTGTATAATACTATTATATATTACTATTATGTAACAAAGTTTCAGATTTTTATCTCGTCCCCCACCTGAGATATTAAGCTCTGAAAATTGCAATTTTTTCAAATTTCCAAAAATTTGATATTTTTTTTAAAAAAAGGGGGGAATTTCTCAGGTTTGAAACTTGGTGTGTAAGGACAATTAGTTTATGTCTACTTGTATAAAAAATTGTAGCTTGTTGACTCTTTCCCTTAGTGAAAATATTTCCCCCTGAAAACTGGATTTTCTTTTAAAAAAAGCTAGAATTTTAGGCAAAAATTTCACCCTTTAGAATTGAGATTAGTTCAAAATGCTACATAAACAAACTTGTAGCCCTTTACTTTCCAAACAAAATTATTTTTCACTCATGTTGATTGATCAACCAGAAGCCGAGATATTTTTGTTTCTGTAAACCCTTAAAATTGCAAAAAATGTAGCGTCTTGTAAAACAAATATGGCCACTATGCGAAAACCAAAAACAATAAAAATAAAATAATAGTCATTTTGAACTACCAACATGTAAGGGTAATTTAGAAAAAAAAATTAGATTTTTTAAAAACGGTCGAGCAACCATTTATTTATTTCCTGGACCATTTCATATGGACTGACCCGGGAGTAATCAAACGTCAAAATTCATCAAATTATCGAGCTAGATTTTTTGACGATCACAATACTTTCTCTACTTGTAAAGTAGTGATAAAAAGTAAAAATTATTCTAGATCCAATGTGTTAGGTTAAAATATTTTAATTCTTACAATAATATTTTTTGTTAAATATATCTAGAATATAGCAAAATAAACTATTTTTATTTAGTCTGTTTTTACTACTAATTACATTATCTACATGTGCTTAACTAAATCGACTAGGGTAAAGTATATGGTAAAGAAAAACTGACATATTCGGATTCAGCGCTAGAAAAAACTATGAATCTGGTGTAAAATTTAATAAATCTTTAATGAATACAAATTTTGTAGGCTTATATTATTAATTTGAAAACCAATATTTGTTCATATTCCAAGAATATCGTGTTTTAATTAATTCTTTTTCCAAAAGGCTCTACATACCATATTATGAACCCCAGGACCTGCTGTTTGAAAACAGCAAACCACCAAGCATGAAAGGTTCTAATGACCTTGACCAATGTCTTTGGGGTTGCATCACTTACCTTTCTTCTCGCCTTCAAACATTGGCCAATGAACTCCCTTATGAAATTCACACAGAAGCTAACTAGATGCTGTGTGGCTAATTATATCAAATTTGGCAGATCAAGTCATTTCGTCTTATTGTGCCCCACTTTGGGGTATGATGAGACATTGGTGTTAAAATTAAAAATATATAAGAGTAATATTATTTTGACATTAAAATACTATACACAAAAGCAAAATATTATTGGTATAAAAGAGTATGTTTCCAAAGTTAACTCCCTTTTTTTTATTGTAACTGGAAACATAACTTATACTCAGTAAGACATTTAGAGTGTATCCCTCCTAACAAATATTAACAAACCAAAAGTCGAGTCCAAACAAAAGGTAGGCATTCTGTCTCTTTGTCTGCCCAAACACACTAGTGACTAGACTATCAAGACGCTAGACCATCATTATGTCTTTCAAAGCCACTGAACCAAGATGTGGAACTTCACGAGCATTTGCTGCTCCGTTTCAGGTAATTGATCTCGTGCTCATCATTCTGGTCTTTTTTAGTCAATATCTTGCCAACATAGAACACAAACTATTCCTTTCTAGAAATTCTACGAGCAGTTAGTCATTTTCTTTCGGATATCACTCTCAAGTCTTCAAATACCCTGGGATCTATGGAAACCATCCTCTCGGTAGATTCGTCTGAAGAATTATCAGATGTTGTGGTTGGAATGGGCACGTCATTGTCATCAGATAAATCAGCTGCTTTGAGGAATAAATTCCACTTGATCTTGGCACTGGTTGGCTTCACTTTCTTCCACTTACGTTCCCTCCGCACACTCTTGAAGATCCTCCTTTTACCTAGTATCAGTTGTAATACAACCCTTTCCTTTAGAGCTTCCTGTTCTAGAGTTCTTACTCTCATGAGCTCTTGGATATCCGCAGAACTCTTGTAGACTAACAAACGCGTTTGCATTGGTGTTAATATGGGTTCCAGATTTCTTTGGCATGCTCTTTTCTAGAATAGGTTGACCTAGCGGTGCAGAATTATGCAATGGGCTTTTTGGTGATGTGTTTACTGCTATCCTTTCTTGAGGTACAGCTTGATAAGACACTGCACAGGACAAGAAATCTTCATCAACCTAAATACTCTGATCATAATATAGATATATCCCTGTCTTTCTAAACCCAGACTTTATGTTGGAACGCATCATTGAACGGTCAAATTCAACTCCTATGCAATAAATTAACTTAAAAATTGTCATTGCTGTATCCAGATATTGAAGCATCAAGAAATCAACAACTGAGTTGTAGTTTGCCTTTGAAGGTTGCAACTTACTGCTGCAATGTAATGGCAAGGTAAACTACTCGTATATCTCACCATTTGCCTTTGTCAGGTCAATCACATCAATCGCGAGGTGACTTTCATAGTTGCCAAATAGAATAAATAATGGATTTCCCCTTGGTGAGTTTGAGTGTTTGATAAAAATGGCTCATCATTTAGATTAACAACTCGCTGTTCATCCATCCTGATGGAATAGCAAGCCCAAGAGTACCATTTGATGCCCCTTGATTCATGTACTCTTTAAAATGCATTTGTGGGAAGTGTAAGCTACAGATTAGAATACCTACATTTCAAAATATGGTGACGTGGGCAACAAACCACATAATGTATCACAATCTATCCCCATACTATTTTTAGGCAACTAATCAAGATTTTGCAAAGGCTCAAATGAATACTCACTTTATTAATAAATGATGTGCGAGGGTTTGATATGTTAACCATAAATTTTGCTTTCATTACTTAAAATGGGATGCTTACATGAAGCTAAGAAACTTTGGCAGCCAACCTTATGCAAACACATTGTAAATATAAAAGATTGGTACCTCATTATACCACCAGAGCACCACTTTCATAGTATCGCCAAATATGTAAATATGTAAATTGTCTCAATGTAACCCATATCTCATTGTGACCCACCCTCCCTTACCACCCTTTTGGAATATATACAAGTGGAGTAAGGAAGAGGAGCTACTTTAACTGTATAGTAGACAGTACTTATTGTTTTTTCTTTAGTCGAAGTATTTATGGATTACTAACCATTTAATAATTTTAGTTGTTAATCTCAATATTTCAAGATGATTTAGCAGAAAAAATGGAAAATAAAATCTTTTTTCAGATAATTCACTTACAGTAAAAATATACTCATATTAGCAATAAACCAATGATGTATGGTAGCGATAGAGTATTGATGTGAGAAGATCTTCCCTCTGTTATTGTTGTCACAGTTTACGCATCTAGATAGCTTCTTGGGCTTACATTCTAAAATTATTGGGAAGCTTGTTTGTTTCCCAAGAAGCATAGTGAGAATGGCGATAAAATTTAGGAATTAGTTTTAACATGAGATGGACAATCCACTTAATTTTTCCCCCCACCAAGATCTGATTTTGCTTGATCCTGTGCTATTTAATTTTACTTTTTTTAAAGATGTTTTTTGGCTTGCATTTTGCTACCTGTGTGGACAATACACATTTAATTACAATATACCAATTGAATAAGGTCTGTCTTTCTTATGTAGTCAGGAATGTGCTCATATCACTCTTAGCACTGGCAGTTTTATTTAAATATTTGACTATGTAGATATTGTGATGATCTGTAGTGTGTTGTGTTTTGATATATTTTAAGTGGATGATAATCATTGGTACCTACTTTCATATTTGTGTGTGCTTTGTGTATAGTTCGGATGCAATTTTATGAAGTCATAATATTAAGTAGGCTGTAAAGGTGGATATTTAAACAGTGATATGGATAAGTTGACTAAGAAAGAAAATGGTAGAAGGGATTGCGAAATTTCCCAAGATAGGGTAAAAGGAAACAATAAATCCCTTGTCCTTTTTGGCTAATGGTGGTTAAGAGTCTTCTGCTACCGAATGCCTCCTATTGATTTTCTCAGAAAACACCACTTTTAAATAACAAATTTATTACATATGTGTGACATCAATTTTGTAATGACCATTTTTCTCTATTATTATGGGTGTTGTTAGTTGTGGTGGTAGTTCCATCCATAATTTGCTCAAATGGCACTTAAGTATTGCAAAAAATAAAAAAAAATTGGTTACCTACATACATTGTGTTTTGTTTAGTAAGCAAACCTTTCTTTCTTGTAAGAGAATGTTTGACTAATAGTTCATGTGTATTTTAAGCAATGATCGTCTCATTGTTATGTTCTTCCAATTTAAAACCCTTTCAAAACATGGCTACACTCTCCAGTGATCCTTGAAGCAAATTGAGATGGATACATTTGAAGTCCACTATAATTGTGTATCCCTAGAGCTAATGACTGTGTGGTTTTGAAGTGCTTTAATACAATTAAAAATGCATACAAATAATAATAATAAAAACAAAACAATTGCCTATTGCTTGAATTTCTTTTATTTATGTTGACATAAAAAAGAATAACCATCCTGAGCTTTGATAAATTGTCCCTGTTGTATTATGTTTTAAGTTAGGCTAGATTAAGTCGAGCATTGTCAAACACATGGTACGTGTTGTTAAAGAAGTATTCAATGTTGCAAGTTGTTAGATGCACAAAATAGAATCAAGATTGATAAACAGCCTAGTTAACATCAAGAAACAAGGTTATTGAAAGTATGACTGGTTCTTTAAAGGTAATTTTAAATCTGTAAGAATCTTGTTGAGTATTCAGTGCTTCATTTTTTTTCACCCCTTGCTATACACATTTTAAATTAAATTGTCTTAATCCATTTGATTTTTCAGCATAACATAGATTTGATCCTTCATCCAGGCTTTGTCGTAAGGTACATAGGACGTGTTCATGTCGTTAAATCTGTGACAGACAAATAATACGAATGAAGCTTTGTGTTAAATCATCATAAATGTTGAATTATTAGTAGGTAGCCACTTTAATAATTACATTAATTATTACAGGAGATTATTTCCAGGAGTGATATAAAGCTTAAAACATAACACATCTTTTTATTATCTAATCTAGTTTGTTAGAGTTCCTGACTACAGATCTAGAGGTCCCGGGTTCGATTCCCAGTGCTTTCAAAACTTATCTGTGAAGCAATGGGTCTGGAACGGGGTCAAACTCAGCCTCATGAAAACAAATGAGGAACTACTTGAATAAAGAAGTAGCGGCTCCAGCTTAGAAAACTGAGACCAACTACCGGAAGGCCCAGTGTGCTGACCACATGACACCCTCTAACCGCGAATGTGATCACTAACGGCGGCGGCCGCTCGGTCAGTATAGCACAATCGTGGGTTAACACCATGGAGTTTATTACTAGCAGAGACATCCGGCGTTGTCCAGGGAGCCGCACAGTGAATTGTGTGCTTACACCAGTCAACGCTTTCTTTGCTTATAACAGGAAAAAATCTCTTGATTTTAGTTCTTCCGTTTCAATTTTTAATAAATTTAAAAAACTCTAAATCCATTTTTAAAATCTCAGCTTCGAGGTGCACATTATCATGCACAGTAGCTTCTAATTTTTAAATTTCAAACCTTTGTGTGAGGTAGATATCGCGCAACAATCATGATACTCACAAATTCTTAATTTTATATTATTATTATTATTATTATTATTATTATTATTATTAGCACCGCGTCTTACTACCCGTTCGGGTTATACGCACTTACGCTAATGTGCAATGGTAGGGTGATTGTGAGATGAAATGAAGGACCTACAGTTTAACGTGGAATCCGAACCACGGTGGAGGCCTGGCATTCCTCACGTTCACAAGATGTCTTGTCAGAGGTGAAGGAAGGGTTTGGTAATCAGATAAATATTTGCCAGGACCGAGGATTGAACCCCGGCCACCAGCACAGAAGTCTGACACCTTACCTCTAGACCGCCAGGTCACCTTCATTTTATAAATATAGAAGAATATGACACACGAAAAAAAATCAATGATGTTTGCACATCCAACATTCTAAACTTAAGGATTTTAATTTTTTGCCCTGCTTCTAATTCCTTCCACAGCTACCCACATTGAATTACACTAATGGAGTAAGGAAGAGGAAATTGTACCTGCATTTGCATAGAGGGAGAGCGGGAAGCCACCCTCATTAAACCTAAAATTGATTCGAACCCCAACCTCCCCATCGTTGGCAAACGAGACTATATGAAAGTGTCATACAGCCCATGTTCTCACCGATGGGGTTTTTAGGATTATTGGAAATGAAATTAAAGTTTAGCTTTTTTGTATATGTTTATACTTACGCACAATTTATTAACAAACAGTTTAAGTTATATATAAACAGTATTTACAGACTAACTTAGACTAAGACCATAATTCTAGTACAACACAGCACATCTAATCATAGGGAATAAATAATTATTTAGTAATTGGATATCAAGAAAAGCCTGCAAACAAAAAAAAAAATATCTATTTCAGCACCATCTGAAATTGATCCTGTTACCATTAAATTGGTGAATAACCATACTACCCATGTGACCATAGGAAAAACGTATTGTGTATTTAATGGTGTACAAAATTATTTCTTGTTTATAGAGAAAGTAAGAAAATTTAATTAAACCTCAGCTAAATGTTACTCTACAAATACATTTTGGTCCAAAAACATGACCTTAAATAATTCTTTTAAGTGGAATCACGGTGGGTTTGGAACTTAAATGCATAATTTTTTTGCTCTCAATATTGACAAAATATAGTTATAATTTTAATCACTTTATCGGCGTTGATGCGATTTATCAAAAGTAGAAGTTTCTGATCATATGACTTAATAGTATGAGATATATATATATATATATACAGTAGCCCTATGGCTTCTTTGGTGCTGACTGACAGCTCACAGCTGACTTCCGACAGTCAACATTTAGGTACATACATACATAGGTATGTACCTAAATTTTGACTGTCAGAAGTGACAGCTGCTAAACACATGTTTTTACTGATCATCTGGTTCGGCGTATGGATACATAATTTGTTCTGGTAGCATTTAAAAGCTGTGATCTGTCAGCTGTCAGTCAGTACCAAAGAAGTCATGGGGCTACTGTGTATATATACACATATATATATGAAAGTAAACTTAGGAACTATTTTTAACTTTTAGATATTTACCCTGATCTAACTATAAAAAAGTATAGAGGACTCATTAGTTCTAACCAATGGGGGTTCAGGGGTTGTTGCCAAATGAAGATAAGCTTGATGATACTGTACTAGTGAATTGTTTACTCCTATTTAGTATCAAACTTGCTATTAGAAATCAATACACACACACACTTTCATTCACTGCATTACTGTGTGTGTGGTTGGTCGAGTGGACAATGTGGGAGTGCGAAAAGTTTACAATTACAGTTCTGCTAAGAGTAATTAGCCTAGGCAATAACCCAAGCACAGCAACCTTAATTCCTGAAAACCTTCAGAGGGAGCCCATACTTACACTAGACAACATAAGTCTGTGAAGTTGTCGATGAACTTGAAGAGCTCCTCTATGTCATATGTGATCTTACTGGAGCCTGGCCTCTTGTGCTTGAGGTGGCACTCATACAAGTTACACACCCCTGAAAAATGAGTAAAAGTTACTTGCAGTACTTGGTGGCTTTGGATCCGTGTGGATTTAAGATCTATACCCTGATTTTGACTGGAAGAACAGTAGAGAAAATTCAAACATATTTATTTGCGGCCAACATTGGTAACATTTTACTGTATTATTTGTGTTATTCTATAGAAATTGATAATATCTATCAAAAATGACAGCTGCAGATAATCTGACTTGCTGTATGAATATATTAAAATTGTTTTAGTAACTTTAGTAACTAACTTCTACTGTTCTTCCTACCAAAATCCTACTTTAGTCACACAACCTTAATATTCCATTCCCTCAACTCTTAGTGACCTGAGCGCTACCTCCCCTCACTATAACAACCCAGAAATGAGTCGTTCTCCTGCGAGGTTGCTTGTTTAACTTTATCCTGGTATCTGAGCGCTCCCCCCCTCACTATCCGTACTCCGTGCTCCTGGTCCATAAGAAATTCTACTCGCGATTATAGTCTCAATATCCGTAATCACGTGACCATTTCAACCAATGAGATAATAAGAGACTTCATCCAATCAAAAAATTTGAAAGAAAATAGTCTACAGCACGGAGCGTGCGTCAAGCAGTCAGCTGATCAAAGAAACCGAAAACAACTTTGTTGAGAAAACTTCCATTATTTATATTAATATCTAGGTTAAAAACAATCACAAGAAATATATTTATAACTTTATTTTAACTATCAAACTTATAATAATAGGTGTTGCAATAGCCTGAAAATGCTAAACAGATGTAGGCCTACTAATATTTTGGATGAAGAATTACTAGTATCCATAATTTATCACTTACAAAAATTAAATGACGCTAGTAAATGGAGTATAAACCCAATATTACACCCTCAGCCGATCCTATAGACAAGGCCCCTAAACTATAGGATAGAGAGGATGAAACAATACAAGGGAAATATAAACAGTAAATAGAAAAAGTTTAAAACAAGATATTCTTTTATTGCCAAAAATATTAACAAAAACACGGAAAGGACGGCCTTATTTTAAAACATCCTATAGCTACTATTCTGAAAGAAAACATTGATATATTTTCGTCGGACTTAAGGTCCTTCAAAGAGTAAATTAACAACAAGTTTTACCTATGTTCTCATGACATACCGAACTCAACTAAACTTCACGTTAATTTAATATTTTACAAATATATTTTAAAGTTAAATTAACTTGATCCCAACATAAGGTTATCTAAGTAAACACAAAAATTACTAAGTCTAACGCAATTAGCATTTACGTTAAATATTATGTTAGCTAATATATGTAGGCCCCTCTTTCGTGACCTAACTAACTCTTGTAAAACGAACATAACATAAACAAGGATAAAGTTCATTTCTTAGATTCTACATTTAACGTTATTTCCTAACAGTTACATTTAAATAGCGGCAAAA
>CABEEJ010001462.1:48280-76832 GCA_901482245.1 Timema douglasi
CCTCTTTATAATGAGCCTAGAAACACGGATACAAAGGGGAGGGGTTTTCACTTCCAACTCAGTTACGCCCAAATAGTCCATTACGTCATTCTGACACAACTTGGTAGGTTTTCCCAGCCGCTGATTGGACGCGTCGTTGTTGCTCTGCAGTATTCTATTTCTCTACCAATGTGCAAGCTTGAAAGTTCGGCGTGGCATTTTCATATCCCTCCGCCAGACGGCAAACCAGGGTCAGTTGATTTGGCAGAGGGAGGTCAAGTAAACATTGGCTAGTTTATTTCCAATGATCGGGTGGAGTAGACCGTTGAGCCGTTCTTCGAGATGTTGTTGCCCAACTCTTGTTTATTAGTGCGTTTGACTCGCCAGCGACGTAGCCAGGGAATCTGGACGAAGGTACGTTTTGAACAGTTATTTAACTTCACTGTTTATAATGGATTTTTCTGAATGCTGGCTTTGAATAATGGTTGGGGCTAGATAGGGCTATAATAGAGAAGAATACTATTATAGGTTTTTTTGGGAGGTTATTTCTGGGGGTGGGTAGTACGTATCTTGGCAATTATATTAGTGATATTAGGTTAGGTGGGGAGTAATTGTGCAATACAAAGCATTGTATTGTTACACCAATAATAGGGGTGTTGAACCTACAAAAGCAAAGCCAATATTTCTGAGAACTTGGTATTTCTCAGAAAACACTTTCCTAAAAGCCTCTCTTCCCGGGGTGACTAGATTTTTAGAAAAATGTTTCTGAAATAGGTCCGCGTGTAGCCATCTTTTCATTTTGTATTTGTTTCCGTAGCGACGGATTCTATCACTGCTATTCTTCCTTTATTTCAAGGCGCATGCGCATATTTACTCGGCTGTGATTGGTAGTCCGTATAAAATAATCCGTAGAAAGTTAAAGTTGGGTAACTTACGGATAGGGACTCTGTGGACATAGCAATCTAATATTGTAGCATCGATTTCTTATGGACCACGGACCTACGGATACGAAGTCTGTGTCAGGGCCTTTACTGTACACACAGTAGCCCCATGGCTTCTTTGGTGCTGAATGACAGCTAACAGCTGACAGATAAAAGCTTTGAAAAGTTACCAGACCAAATTATGTATCCCTACGCCAAACCATATGGTCTTCAAAAACATGTGTTTAACAGCTGTCACTTCTGACGGTCAAAACTAACTTAGGTATATACCTAAATGTTGACTGTCAGAAGTCAGCTGTGAACTGTCAGTCAGCGCCAAAGAAGCTATGGGGCTACTGAAGTCATACTTAAACGAACTTGATAACTCAGTGATAGTATATTGTCCCGTTAATCTAAAAGTCACCTTTCAATAAAATGTTTGACCAAAAAAATCTCATTTCTTCCTCTACGGTTTAATTAACAATTTACATATTTAAGTATCTAAAAACAAATAAAACCTGATGTAGATCGATTTTATTAATACATGCCATAATTATTTTTTCCCCATCGGCAATTATTTACCGTTCTGGCTATACGTATTCAAACCATTGGGCTAGAGCTAATGAAGGTCGAATTTAGAAGAAATTTACCAACAATTTCGTGAAGGAAGATTTGGAAAATCAGTTGGGGAAAAACATTCTCAGTATAACCGATCGGGATTCAAGCCCCACCTCCCTATCACCGACATACCGAGAAAAGATGAGCCTGACATTTAGTCCACGTGACCACTGATGCTGATATTTAATTAATATTATTATTGGTTCATATTACCTTCAAGAGCATCATTTGGAGACTTGAATTCCAAGAACGTTCTTGTTGTCACGTCTTCGTTTATTTGCATCAGAACGATGGTGTGAGACTTGAAACAAAACACAAATATCACTTAGCCTATTTGTACCGTAACATTTCCAATTAGATATTACAAACATTATTTTCCGTTGTTAATATATTAGAGGGGACCTGGTGGTCTAGGGGTAAGGTGTCATACTTCTGTGCTGGGGGCCGGGGTTCAATCCTCGGTCCCGGCACAGATTTATCTGATTGTCAAACCCTTCCTTCACCTCTGACAAGACATCTTGTGAATGTGGGGAATGCCAGGCCTCCACCGTGGTTTGGATCCCACGTTAAACTGTAGGTCCTTCATTTCATCTCACAATCAGCCTACCATCAAACACTAACGTACGTGCGTAAAACCCGAACGGGTAGTAAGACGTGGTGCTAATAATAATAATAATAATAATAATAATAATAATTCTTTTCTTGACAGATTTAGGGCCATTTCTTATCTGATACACCATAGTTAGAATCTGAAAGGTAAGCTTGCTACCTTTCTTTCAGGGTACACGTAGTTTGAATTTGGTTCAATTTAAAAGTTAGGTTTTTTTAAAAATAAATATGATAGATTTTAACACAAAGATTATTATTAACAGCTAAACCTAAGGAGGAGGAGGGGAAACCACATTAAGACAGCAGATTTAGACTCTAACCTCGATCTATCTATCACTGGAAGCTAAGAATTTTGATACGGACGTGTTATATTATTTTATGATGATGTAAAAGCTACGCTTCACCCACCCCTTATTTATTTTTCTGGTCATTTAACGTGAACTTTCTAAACGCATAGCTTATATCAGAACATGACCTGCAAACTAACGTACGCCTAACAGTAGTGAACTTGTCATCTGAAAATAAGCCTCTCTCGGAAAAGTCACTAAAGCTACCAACAATCAGATTCAGATAGTAAGAAACAAAAATAAAATTAATATTTTATAGGCCAAAGTCATGTGATTTGTAGTTGTTACCTTTGATAGATAGTATCTATATCGATAAAATTTTACAAATATAATAATCTACTTTGTGTGTATATATGGATAGTTGTTGATCTCAAAACTATAGGTTAGTATTTTATGAAAGTTTCTTCCTACTAAGAGTCCTACTACTTATATATATTCATACATCAAATCTTATGTTTTGACAATTATATAAATACCGATCCCATAAAAGAAGTTATGTATTTTAATACAAGCCTAAACGTAGGTAGCCCGAACGGGTAGTAAGACGCATTGTTGAAAAAGAAAAAAAGCTATGCGTGAATCCCATCTGGTTACCCAGAGAATACTGGGATATTTGGTCGTTTTGTAGAATAAGGGTCAATTTTTTAATGATATTTATTTGAGTTATTTAAGGTGCACTTTATGAACCGACTGATCACACATCAGCACACACGGATTTTCTATGAGTGAGAGCGAAAGTGCCTACCAATTTTGCCGGTAAAGATGTTTTCACATACCTTCGAGTGTTCTTTTACATGCCACAATCGACATGGGACCGACAGCTTTACTTCCCCTCCGAAGAAATTTGTGCTACGGACTTTTATCGCTCAATAAAAATTCGTAAACCCCGGCTGGGTTTGAGCCCACGGACATCGGGTCCTGAGGCTAGTACTTTATCCCAAGACCCCGAGGTCGATGTGTAAGGGCAAATATTTGGTGGTAAAGCTACTACATGGGGCTTGATTTCGTTTATCTTATATTAAATAATTATTATTGAAGCAATTTTAAGTGTTTAATTTTTAAATTACTCACCTAGATTTTGAGAATAAATACAAAACTACATGAGAAACAATACTTTTTGGGAGGGGAATTCTAACCACTAGTCTTCCAACCTCCCCCACCCCCTACCTTCTACTCCCTCTATAAAGCCCTGTCTTAACAGTAATTTGGTTATGCATAGTGCATACTCAACTACAGCTCCTAAATACTACAAGAAATAATAAAATTGGGTGGTGATTTATTTTCCACGTAAAGTTTAGCTGTAATAATTGTTTCATTACGACTCTGCTTTAAAATGTGATTGTGAGTGAGTTTAATTTCAAATGAGATTATGTAGTTTCAGATAAAATACATTTTGCCAATTACTATATTTCTATGCTACTCGAATAAGGTATAAAACCACACCATTATTCAAAACAATGATTCCTTACCCCTTTAGCTTCCATGTTACACTTAGCAAAATTTTAATATGACAGTTTAGCGCATTAAAATTATATTTACTATTTGTTACACAAGAATTTGGATTGAATTGGACGAAATGAAAAAAGTACTTACCATTATTTTAGTTTTCGCAAAACATTCATAGAGAAAATATGTCCCACATCAATAATTAGCATTTCAATTGTTGAAATGAATACTACCAACATGAAACGTATTAATTTGTCTACTAACATAATATGCATTTTGTTTTTGTTCAACATTTTGAAACTTTCAGTCAGTCATAGACAGCCCTAAGTAGGCAAAACTATTTCCATGGGTGTAGGAGTGTTACTGGTGACTTGGAACACGCTTTTGATAAAATCAAAATCACATATTGTTGATATTCAACTGGATTTGGCTAACTTTATGAATAACATTAACTAGACTCATGCCAGTAATGGTCACAACAAAGGTTTTAATTACCAAAGATCATCTATCAAATATATGGTCTGTCACGGTAGCCATTAATTATTATAGCATTAATTTATATTCCAAATTTGCTGTCTCTGTATTGTTGTTGAATAATATCATTATTTTTGAGGTTTAAATATGCAACACAAATGCTATTTTAGAAAACATTTCATGTTATATTTGGTAAGATGAATATTTATCATTATTTTTCTAAGAAAGGAAGTTACATTTATTAGTCTTTAAAATAGGAGCATATTATTGATAGGCTTACCAAATATTAAAAAAAATTGGAATAGTGTTTCCATAAGCTTTAATAGATCGTTGTTGGAAACTATACAGATACAATTATATTTGGCAGGATAGTGACAAAAAATACTATAAGTGTGTGAGTTATCTGTTTATTAAAATTATAATTATAGTAAAATGTAATTATTTCCGGAAGAACAGTTTTAGTAGCACTAAAACAGAGGCGTGATTCAAACTATGGGATATAAGAATGTCTGTTGCAGAGCCTACCTTTGAGTGATGTCTTTGTCTGGGTATAAATAGATGAATCTGAGAACGCTGGTCTTTACTTCGAGTATGGTCTTCTTAATAATTAATTTGCGAGAGGAGCTCCCCCAAGAATTCGCATTTAATGAGTACATAATTATTTTAATACGGAAACACACAGATATTGAACACAACATATTATATATAAATAGTCACGCACTAAATAATTCCCACGTAGTTTTTGAGGAGTTCATATTCAAACAAAACAGAGCAAGAGAGGTTCACCGAGATATGATAGAGAATGGTTTTCAACGCACACTGTTTCTAGAGTACCAAACGTCAGGTGCAACAGTGTTGGCTTTAGGAATATGGACGAGGGTAGGAAATTCCGAGAGATTTGCAGGCTCGTAGAGTAGAGTGAGGGGAAATAGGGGGGAAAATAACCAGCAACTTGTACCTACAATAGCCCCATGACTTCTTTGGTGATGACTGACAGCTCACAGCTGACTTCTGACAGTTAACATTTAGGTAAATACCTAAATTTTGACTGTCAGAAGTGGCAGCTGCTAAACACATGGTTTTTGCAAATCATATGGTTCGGCGTAGGGATACATAATTTGGTCTGATAACTTTTCAAAGCCGTCAGCTGTCAGTCAGCACCAAAGAAGCCATGAGGGCTACTCTAGCAGCAAGGATTGTTTCTTAGTGAAAATTGCAAATAATGGAATATTTAACAATAACTATGCAAAATAAAAAATACAATTTTGCAGGATTATAGACAAAAAAAAAATGAAGGTACAATTGGCAGGAATAGACGAAACTATAACACACAAGATAAAGTGCAATAGGCATAATATAGACATAAATAATAGGGAAATCATAACACATTATAAGGTATATGATATACAGATAAAAAATAAAATATAGTGGCTTGATATACAGTCAATATATATTCTTTGTAAATTTGATGCTCGGTATTTTGTTTGAATCTGAACCTTTTGTTTGAATTCTAAACCCATTTAGAAATATTTCAATAAATGTTGAACATATTGCGTTGGATAAGAAATGGCCCGTTAAGGAGGCCATCTAAAGGATAGCCGAAACGCGCTGTAGGAGACCAAAATTCCCACTTTATATTCAATAAATGGTTTGTTATTTCTAAATATTATTCACGCCAAACTGGAGGTGAAGTTTATCAACTCGAGCCTCCAGGATTAAAAACATTACATTTTAAATATTATCTCATTTCCAACGCCGTCTCCCGCGAAACTTGGCTGCTATCAGATCAAAGTAAATGTTTATAAACATAGATCTAGCCTTAAACAACATATAAAGTATATTTAAAAATAAGATCATAGTTTAAGTGGTTTTGAACGTTCAGAACTACCACCACTCTCATAAGATGTACAGTAGCCACATGGCTTCTTTGGTGCTGACAGCTCACAGCTGACGGCTTTGAAAAGTTAGCAGACCAAATTATGTATTCCTACGCCGAACTATATGATCTGCAAAAATATGTGTTTAGCAGCTGTCACTTCTGACAGTCAAAATTTAGGTATATACCTAAATGTTGACTGTCAGAAGATCTGCTGTAAGCTGTCAGTCAGCACCAAAGAAGCCATGGAGCTATTGTACAGCAGTGTGACTCGCTTCGAGTAGGCGGCATCGTCTCTCGACTAAAACGTTCTTCTTCTTCATCATCTATGTTGACATCTGCTGGATTATTGTGAATATAGCCCGTGGAATTTACACCAGCAGCCAGCATTCACTATTGGGTTTGGTTCCAGATGCTTAAGACGCCAAAGAAGTGTAATCTGTCATCACACCTTTCTTCTGACCAACGGGTGACGGGCCAACCTCTTCTCGTGGTAGATCTTGGGCTGAGTATGGAACCTATTGAAGTGATTGAACCATAGGGTTTTTTCTTGGGCTTAGTGTGTATCAAACTCAGTACGTCGCATCCGATATTCTTTACTGACAACGTAGAAACCCTGCCACGGTTTGTGCAACTTAGGAGTCAAGCCTTCCCTTATTGCTGGTGTATATAAACTCACTTTGTCACCTACTGCATATGCATTCCCAGAGCAGCGGTGGTCATACATGCCTTTTTGTATTTTCTATTATATGTTCATGACAGATGTCAAAGAACTGTTGATATCAGCATGTAAAGAAAATAAAACACTATGTTTCTACTGCAGCAAGAATTCATTTTATTGAAAAAAAATTATATGAAAACTGTAAAAAAAAAACGCTGACCTTTTCTCACGTTCCCTACACCCTACCTTAATCAGGTACTGGTCACGTGTCCCCAGGTAACGCCGCCCGTGGATCAGGTTCTATTTATGAACATTGGACTGTACCAACTTGTTTGTCTAGTCATGGCATCAACTTGCTGCTTGGAGGGGTCTTCCTTTCTTCGTATGCATTTTAATGTGAAATTCAATAAGTATATAAGTGGGCTGATAAAATGCGCAGTAAGATGATTAAACTTAAAAGTGCCAAGTGTCGGTTTTATAAATTTATTTCACTACTCGTAGACATGGTATGTTTTGAAGTCCTAGGGTGTCGTAGCAATTTGTCAAAATAACACGCAACGTATTTATTTTATTAAAAAAAAATATTTTTAAGAAACTTAGTAGCGTTTTTGTCCCCTCTTCTCAATTTGACATTCAACCCCGATCTGTGTGATGTCATCAATGCGTGTGATGTGGCAACACTCACCTTATATGTGGCAAAGGGTTTTTCCAATGACGTCATCGCTCTGTTGCAACCGTGATGACTCATACCTGGTGCCAGTTTGGTGACTCAACAAGACAAGTCGAGAATAGAATAGATCATGACCTTAAATGATGTTGCAATAGGTTTTTCCTGATGACTCATAACTGGTGCCAGTTTGGCGGCCCGGCAAGACAAGTCCCTTCGATCTGTGTGATGTCATCATTACGAGTGATGTCGCAACACTCCACCTCTCCCCTTATATGTGGCAATGGGTTTTACCTCATGTCTCATACCTGGTGCCAGTTTGATGGCTCAACAAGACAAGAAGAGACAGGAATAGATCATGACCTTGAATGATGTGGCAACCCTCCCATTTTATGTTACTATGGGTTTTCCCTGATGACTCATACCTGGCGCTAGTTTGGCAGCTTGAAAGGACAAGTCGAGACAGAAATAGATCGTGACCACGAAACTTCAAGATAGTACAAGAGGTTATTAACTCTGATCATACTTGATGTCAGTTTGGTGGCTCGACAAGTTGAGACTCGTATCTTGTTACCATACGTGTTGGGAGAAAATAAAGGACAAACAGCTCTTGCGTGAATAAAACACAATATATCAAACAAATATTTATTATACTTGTACATTAAAGGTTTCACAGACATACATAATATTTATTATACATTAAAGGATTCACTGACATATATAATATTTATTATACATTTTTACAGGAAAGATGCATATACATAATATTTATTATACATTAAAAGATTCACAGACATATATAATATTTATTATACATTTTTACAGGAATGACGCATATATTCGTTCATACATTTTTCCACGGTGTCTCCTTGATGTGTTGGTAAAATTGTTTTTAGTTCACAATCCAACATGTAAAAGTCCAAACCGACGACTTGACGTGTATAGTATGTATCACTGATAAGATACAAGTTTCTGATGTGTGTTTCTACCGTAGGCTGTTCGAGATCAATGACATCCAATGATTCTGTTAGCGTGTCGCATACATCCAAGACGAGTGTGTCGATAAAATTGTTGCATTATCGAGCGACGGGTGTCGACCACATATCCCATCAGTCAATGACAACGTTGATGAAGTCCCACACCTCACAAAGACGTGCTAGATAGAGGTGTTAGATAAGCGACCCGTTTGAGTCCGGCGTCTTGTTTCTTGCTGATGACAACCATGTGGTCACCGAACATGCGTCTCAGAGAGATTTCATGATTAATCAGACTACTCCTATGAGGAGGTTGCGTGTTGCTGAAAAACTTTGATATGACCGACTTGTAGTTGCCCAGTTCTCGCCAATCCGTACTGTTAAACAGAGCACAATTCCCTCCGCTTTTGTTGGCTGAACATAGGGCGTAAAGTTGTTCTTGACATTCATACCGAGGATGACTCATGTGGCATCAACTACGTCCAGCGAAAACAAAGTGTTGAGAATACTGGTGATGGCCGGTGGCTTCATTTGCTTTACTTTGCGGGTGCAAATGTCTTGACCTTCTATGATGTTTGATTGCTTCAACGACTGTCATGATTATGGCCGGCACGCCATCGGAAGTCCCTTTTACAAGAGAAGACAACGTGCATACTGATTTGATGCAGCCTCTTGAGGGGTGGCAGGACCCTCGCGTCTAGAAAAAATGTGTTGTAATAACTTAACACCATAGCGTCATTGACTGCATGATTGGTGGGTGAGAATAGAGCAAGGAATGCTTTCATTGGAATGTTCTGGGTGCGATAGAGAAGGTACATGAGACAGTAATAGCCGCAAACGTATGAGGCTATGCTTTGGAGTTGTATCGTGTTATGAGACGTGCGGGAAGTGTTTTTGCGTATAAATGGAGATGCCACTTTATACGGGGTGGAAAACCCTAGTTGTCAAACTATTCTCCCACACCGTTCTTGTCAATGCATCCTAGGCTTGGGGTGTGGGTCCGTGTCGATGACAAGAGCGGTAGGTCACGCTATCCTTGTGGGTAGTTGATTAGCAGGGAAAACACCCGATCGTACAGAACGGCCCCATGGGTTTGTTTTCAGTGCACGCCTTATGGTGTGCATGTCCATCTTCAATCATCCAATCTTGAAGTCCCCAAATAATGAAGGCTGAAAAGTAACTTCATGCACATAGTGCGGTACAGTTTAAGTGTTTTCAAAGACAAAAAACCTCTGTATCTACGATAGTCGTAGGCGTGTGTTTGGCTATAAACATTTTCTTTTCTGCTCCTTTGACGTAGACGGTTTCTGCATGCGTTGTGTCACGGGAGATTAGGGATTTGAGCAGGCTTTAATCCATATCACCACTAACACAGGAAATAGCACGCAGTTTGTTGACGATATAGTCCACTTGCTTTTTAGTAGCGACGGAAAGTACCTCGATGCCGTAAAGGGTTGAAATTATCTACCGCATACAGATAAAACACTAAGTTCCTTGACGATAAACTCATTGCTGTAGTAGATGAATATCTGGAAATCTACAGTGACGTCCATGATTTAAATGAAGGGGTAAAAGCATGAGGTCACTTATATTAACTCCCTTAATCAGTAATGACGTTTATGTTCTTGTCAATGGTGATGATGTTGGCAAACTTCCCATACCTGATATAGTTGATGGTTTTGGTGAGAATTCTAGTGAACGTCACTTCGATGCTCAGAGAACCACACCTCCTCAAATTCCAAAGCGATATCATGGGGAAGGACAAATTAGTTATGAGATCGAAAGCCATGAGATGATATTCCTTAGGGGAGACTTCCCGTGTGGTGTTGCTACCTTCGTTCATACAATGGATACCTGTTTCTAAAAACAATGTGTGGTAGGATATGACATAGTTGGCGTTCGAAAAATTGGGCTGTAACAGTTTTGACGGCACTAGTTCCCCGTCCACGTACAACTAAAACTGGTTCATAAAATAGGTTTGAAAATTGAACGGGCTCTTGGTGGCGTCTCCGTTGAACGCAGCGTTTGATACAAATTCCACGAGACATCGTTTGGATAACTGTCCCGTGAATATGTTGTCCAGTGATTCCCCTTGCATACCCGTAGGAATAGTGAGTGTTTTTACTTCCATGCGGGTAGTGGGATACATTGCGGGACTGACGTTTAATGCATTGGTATGTGCCAACAGTATAGAAAGTGCTACTTTGAAACGTCAGACTAGAAGATAGGCTTCAACGATGTGAACCTGAAAGTGCGAGATTTCATGTACGGCCATAAGATTAAACCCGTCTCTGGAACGGTCCAACTTGACTCTGAGCTTAGTGCCGTTCAAAAGATATTTCTCTTGGTTAAACACGTCACCATTTAAATCCTCAAAAGATCCACCGCCTTACTTTTTGCAGTGAGACTGCGTTGAGCCTCAAATCCCTTGTTTCTGGCGTTAACCTCTTGAAAAGTTCAGGGGCTGTCGGTGAACCAAAGACAACAAGTCAAATGTGTTATTTTGGATTCCTTGTTGTACTTGAGCATCGTCTCAATGTACGATATATAAGCATACGTGTTGCTGGATGGTGATACTAGCTTATGGTTTAAAAACACATCCACCTGTGTGAATAGCGAATGTAACTAGTTGTTGACGGAAGCGATTTTATCCACCTCGGTGAATGCACCTACGTCAGGTTTTATGATAGCCTCCCTGAGATAGAGCATGCATGGTCTGTGAAAGATGGAAATAGAACTCGCCTTGACAGATAACGGTAAATTATATGGGTGAATCATCGGTGAGGGAAGAGAAAGGTTTTTTTTAGAGCCATGTCCACTTTCAAGACTGGTTTGTGTGGGTGGGACGGAAAAGAGATCGATTTCACTGCTGGCACACTTGCAGGACTGGGGTGTAGTAAATATATTTCAACTGAAAATATCTATCGCTTCTTTCTTGACCTTTTTACGTCGATAAACGAAAGAAGAATGACGTCGGTGCTTCTTACGACGCCCTTCATAGCCTGAGCCGGATATCAGTGTGTCGATCTTCTGCTCAACCTTACGTTTCAAGTTTTATTTCCAGCCTAGCCAACACGCTGGCGTAGGGCTTCTTTGAAAGGACGACGCTGATTGCTGACATCAGAGAGAACATCGATACCCGTATGAAGCGCCTGTTTTCCAATGGATTCAGCACAGCTTCTAAGCAACGGTATGACGCTCTAGAAAAGGCCGCTGAAAAATCTTCCTATTTCATGCCCACATTGATAGGGAAACCGTGGTAGATCGAAGATATTCCTGTTCCAGCCTTGGTTACGCAGTATCTTTGGTAGGGACAGTTCATGTTGAGCAGCGTCAAAAATAAAGTTTCACACACATTTCTCCAAACTCGAATGCTACAGGTTCACAAGTGTCCGTTCCTATATTGATTTCCAAGCTTTCAATTTCCCTTCTATCTATAGGCATGTAGAGCAACGGAGTATAGCTAACTGTCTTATGTATGCCATAGAGATAGTTGTTGTTGATACCTACGATATGTAAAAGCGGTGCCACAATGTCACCCACGGTCTCAGGATCGACGATATCCGTGTAGATGTACATTTGCAAGGGCACACCTAGTAGAATGTTGGCGGCGTACGGTGACTTTTTGTCTTTGATCAGATTAGTCTTATGATTGAAACCGAGCTGTAAATTTGATGACTAGATAGTCAGCAACTGTTTATTTGGAAAACTATGTCCACTTTTTGTTAGGGGTTGTATACTTGAATACAACTCCGAAAACCCCTTTAAACGCCTCTACGTCATTTGGGGCTGTGGAAAATTTATGGATAGTGCTGTAATTCTCCAGGAGGGATGTGATTCTTGAATATTTGTTTTACGAGGTTAGCGTCCAATCAGTTGTACCCTACAATATTTTGGCTCTCGGGTAGGACGGAGAAGAAACATGGATATTTAAATTCAGCGAGGGGGACTTCCCACTGTCTGTTGAGTGTAAGACAGTAAGGTTGTTGTGTGGTGAAATTCACGACAGTATTTTTTAGAAAGATCCCATAGAGATGTTGATTGGCAAAGTGAAGTAAAACTGATCCTTCATTGTAAGGCGCTGACGTAACTGACAGGAATCCATGAAATAAACTTGGATAGGTAACCTTTCCACTGCACGTACACTTTCTTTCTGGTGCCTTTACCCTTGACACGTAGTTTTTTTACCAACTTTAAAAGTTTCAGGATGACGTCAACCTGTAGACAACTGGTTGTCGCAACACAACAATGTTGATTTTGTAAATTTCTTCGTTCCAAATTATTGCTCTTTTAGCCCTTTTTAAACAATATTTTGGGTTTACTAATACACACCATGTCACCAACTTTGAGTTTTGGCTTACTATTCTAGTTTGGGCACCGCTCGCCGTGCAGATTATCTTTGACTTGAAGCACATTTGTTTCTGAAACATCTGGAAGTGCCATCTTGATACTGGAATGTTTTGCACCATTGTAAGCTTCGACGAGATCTTAAAGTACATTAACATAGCGCGATACGTGTTATTTTTTGGTAAAGTAGCACCACACATGATATTTCGGAGTTCTATTGAATCGTTCCACGATGCTTGCCTTCACCTCCGGATTATGAGTGGTGTAGTGATACATTCCTTCTTTATTTATAAATTTCCCGACTAGACGTGTCGTGAACACTGTCCCCTTGTCCGTCTGTAAACTTAAAGGTTTAAGGCCAATTTTTTTGAAAATGTCCTGAAAGGCGTCCCTCACGACACTCCCCACCTTGGAGGTAAGCGTCTTCTCTAGGGCTATCTTGCTAAGCACGTCGATGACAGTGAGCAAGTACACGGCACTGTTGTTGTATTTTCCGAGATTTTGCATATTGTTGAGATCGGCCTGCCACAGATCGTCAATGTTTGACACCATATACTTGTTACGTGGAAACTTTTTTATCACAGGTTTGTGTAGGGTATAAGCGTCCAGTGCATGAAGTCATTCTTGTACTTTGGCCGGATCTTTCTTGGATGCCTTTATGTTCGATACTGCCCCTGAAAACCCTGCAGGATGAGAAGGGTCGTAGTAGATGTCAGCTAAACTGTCCATTAATCTCAGAAAGGCAGCCACATGTTTTCGTCTACCCTTTTCAGTTTCTTCTTCTTAGGACATTGCGATGGTGTAAGTTGTTGGAGTACGAGCATCGGATCTCTAATGGGTGCCAAACGTTTCAGGTTTCTAATAAATTCTTTCGGGACGTTGATTTTTTTGAGCACTAGGGGAAATTCTCGCCACACCGACGGCTCGCTGTGTTTTCTTGCTACCACCAGAGCGTTGACTAAATCCAAGATATTGGATCCACGGAGAAGCATATCGTGAAAACTCCCCTCCCCATTTGCGTCCCAATATATACCACCCCGGGAAATAATATATTCTAGTAAAAGTTCGGTTTTTTTAAGTGCCTGTACGGGTATAGTATTAGGTACAGCAGGGATGGAAGTACAGAAAGTTAAAGGGTGGCTGTGATGGTATTTTCAGGCCGTGGAGGGTGCTGAATGAAATGCAGATAACACTGTAGCACTTGTTGGTATAAAGTTAATTTAGCCTTGTAGTCAAATTTTGAAGCGAGGATTTTTTTCATTTCCTTGTCCAGCTTGGAGACCACTAGATTTGTGGCCGCTGCCACTTGTTGGCGGTGTTGCTCGTAATGATGTGATGTTTCCGGGGACACCAATTTAATCTTTTTAAAGTGTTCCACTATTTACTTGTTGAGTAAGGAACCTAGGAGACCACTGATTAATGTGGCCAAAAGTAAGGGTAAGAACACTCCTCCTTTCTGAACGAGGAATTGACGCTTCTTCTTCCATCTTTCTCCTTGTTTGACCAGCTTGCGAAACACCTGCTCGTGATCAGGTAACTTTGTCTTCTACGCATTTTTCAACAGCATCCTCCCTTTTAAAGTGTTGTAGGCACACTCTCAAACCGAGTCAATCAGCTTCTTGTGTGCCGTTTTCATCAAAGCGATATGTTTCTGCGTGTCCATGCGATGCATCGGACGCAACATCACTTTGGGACTTATGGTTATGAATATATCTATAATCGGGAAGTGTCGAAGTTTTTATATCTTTTGCGTGGTAGGTACACGCAGCACCCGACATCAGTGCGGGTACTTTATCTGAATATTTCTATTGTAGCTTGCTTGAAATCTAACAATATATACCTGTGGGGAATACTAATAGCATCAGTGTAGGCCTATTGTAAAACACGTGGGTTTTCAGGACATACCTGACGTGCAAAGTGTTGAATCTGAGTTTATCCCTGGAATTTTTAAAAGCACGATATAGTTTGCGTTTAAGGAAATGTCCTTTTGGCCCTTGCCTTGGTAGAATATATTTTGTGTAAGGTACATCACGCTAATATTTCAATGATGGCATCCTTTGGTGAAAAGATCGACGACCATTTCGTTTACTTCACGCATCAGGTCGTCCAGGATAATTAGTTGGGGAGCGTAATTACAGTCGCCATCCATTTCTACCAAGCCCTTACAGAATATGTAGTGGGGACCTGGCCCATCCTGTTCAAATCCCAGTTGCCATAAAGCATAATACCAAGTGATTTTATCAAGTTTAATTTTACACATTGTGTCCCAGTGACTGATAAAATCGGCTACAAAATGTGACTTTCCACAGCCGGAAGGGTCAGTGTTGATGGCCTAAAATTGATGTTTCAACTTGTCCATGATGTTTTAGCTTATAATCTAATTGAAGTTATATTTATATGATAGGAAGGCGGGGGTGTAGACGTTAAACCACAAACATACGTCTTAAAATTTAGCTCACACCATGAAAAGAATACTTGGAATATTTCTTTAGAAAAAAGATTATAATTAAAGAATATGTATTTACAAAATATATCTTACACCTTGAAGTATATTATACATATTTAGGAAAAAATAACCAATTTCTTGAGGTCATAGCGGAAATAGTGTCCTCGATACTAAATATCTAAGCTAATTTACAAATTCCAGCTTAAAGAGTATTTTAATATATATACACAGACAGACGGATTCAATTTGTAATATGCACAAGAAAAAAACAAACAAATTTTACTAGAATCCTTGTAATTGAGGAACATAACCTCATCATTAACTTCAATGACGCTGCCCATGGTGATATATGGATCCGTTAGGTACTTTTGGATGTCCTGTTAGTATATGACAATGGCTACGTGTCATAAATCGGGTCTTTGTCCAAACTTTCCCCATAGTGAGTTTAAAAATAGTTTAGCTAGTGTGTGGAGACCAGGGTTTTTAAAAACATAATCGAAATCGAGTTTTACCCCTTCCCTTTATTCATAATTTTGAATATAAGCTAACTTTTCATTTTGTGAGGTATACCATTCTGACCATGCGCTGGTTTCTTTTTTAATTTTCAAAAAAGTATCAACGTACATGTGAAACAATCCACCATGACGTGTTTGATGATCGTAAACAGATTAATTGTACTCTCACACTTGGTTTACGGCTTCAACGGTGTACCCGTTCTCAGCAACTTTCCTGATCTCGTCAATCTCCCAGATGCCACTAAACCAGCGATCTTTCTTTTCACTGTGCTAACATGGGCCTTGGTTTTTCTCTTCCTCGCATTTCCTGCACGAGATGAAGATTAACTTCCCCTGAATTCGTGTAGGTAATACGAGCTTGAATAAATCCTGCGGAGGCTTCATGGTAACTTTGGCTACTCCATCTACTTGTTCTATAGACGGACAATTTGGTTCCAAATGAATTGTGGGGTAACCGATGGAATATTTTTTGTAATTACAAACGTAAGAATACAATTCACCCTCATCCAAGTACTTGATCTTCTTTCCACAAGAAAGGTCTGTTTCATGAAAGCGTTTGAAACAATTTGTACACCCGCCAAAGAACGCGTCGCTGGTACCAAGGGGCTCCTTGCTGTACACCTCATTCTGATGTACAAAGTTCTTGTCTGTATGTTTCATCGTATTAAACATACACTCCCACATCTCTATGGTCGTGTAAACCGGATTCCTAAATTTTTCCACGCAGGCCATAGTCGCTTTATAGCACGTCCCCATGGTCTTATGGCAGCTGTTTTTGATAGGGTTAGTCCTGTCACGATAACAGAGAGGGTAACAATTTCAATAACAGTCCCAGAACTGGAAGATGGTGTTGGTATCTCCAGCTTTAACAACACCGTCTACACACTACCCTAAAACATATTTCTCAAGGCCGTTGCCCGCATGAAATATAGATACACAGAGTTGATGGACCTCCCAGCAGATCCATTGTACAACGACGTGTGACTGTTGGTCTGCACAACGATATCCCCAGTTAGGGATGATACGAACGATACTCTCCTTCAGGTGATTTCGGTGATAAACCAACATGGCCACTCCTGCAATCGTACACACCTCTCTGAAAGTATCCATCCACCTTTGCTTTTTCCATGAGAATGTCTCTAAACTTTAGACAGGCCTTCAGTAAGATCGCTACATCTTTCACTTAATACAGTTCCAACTCTCGGTTAAAATCAAAGACATAATTTTATTTGACCAGCTTGTCAACTTCTCAAAGCGCTCCTTTCCCTCAACCAACATCTCACCGATGCCATAGTCCTACTTTGGCGGCAAGGGACCCCTATATTCCACGTGTTCTTTTTTATTGAAAAAATGGGGGATATGTCTATAGGCTAAGGACTCGTCCAAGCCAATGTTTTGTGTATTTTGGACAACGAAATAGGGAGAATGTCCAACGAATCAATAAAGTGGAGCGGGCCGTAACGCATGGACATGATTTTCCCACCGTTTATTATGAGTTCTGGAGTAATTTTTTTTTACCTCCATCATATATTTTTAAATAAAATCTCCATCATAGCCCTTGGCATCGTGGGATAGGTTGGTGATGTCCTTAAATTGTGTTGTTTTAATTTTCTCTAAAAATCCAAAAAATTGGGCCATTGTGGCATCACCCTTGAATATGCGAGTCCTATCGCCCCCAAATTCGATGCAATTGTGGTAATTTCCTTCGATATGAAGGCAGACCTTGCAACACATCTGCATGACACATAGATTAGGGTCTTCAAAGTACGTGCTGGCAGCACCTTAAAAGGCGTTTCTTTTCGGCATTCAAAATCATAGCTTACGAACATGAAATTGCTTTTTTCCAGTGATGGCTTGGATGGGGCCTGCTTCATATAGCAACAATTAACAAAAGGACGATGTGTCTCGCATACTTTACAAAATGTCTCATAATACCTGTGTGCAAATTTGCTCTTTCCAAGCTGAAAAATTGCCCAGAGACTTCACAATTGTTTTTGACATCACGTATCGACATGTAACCTCTGCAAACACCAGGATGTTTATGTTTATAAAAACAAGTTTGGATTGTGAATAACGGCCACAGTTTTTACAGACTCTACTGATTGCCTCTTAAAAAGATAACCAGTGACACTTATTGTGCTTAGTGAAAAGTTTATATTTAAAGGCCCTACTTACCCAACATCACCAAGACTGAAAGAGAGAGTAAGTAAACTACTAATTATCAAAAAAGGGGAGGTTTAGAGGATCACACAAAACACGGTGGTTCCCCCCAGGGATCTTTAAATCAAAATCCATTTACAAAAAAAAACACTATAGAATTTACTACAAACAAAGGAAAAAAATATAAAATACATTTTTTACTATTAATTTAACGGAAGGGATAAAATATTTACATTTACAACTTTACCAATTTGTCAAAATGGGCTACATCATAAAAAAAAGGTTTCTCTAGTAGAAGACAAAAGAACCAAAACAATATAAATAAAGATAACGAAAATAGCCTTCAACCATCATACCTAATCCCCTGTGTGATTATAGTTTAAACCGCGTGGTATGTAGGATGCTGACCGATACAAAATAGCAACATGAAAACCAGGTCTCATGGTCGACCAATTAAGCGTAACCTCACGGTTACATAAAAAATATACAAAGTAAGAAACCCAAAAAGGCATAGTCAGAAAGATAACCACAAGGAAACTTTATCTCATAATACCAAAACAAATAATAATAAAGGAAAACGACTACATGTTAAATTTGAATTAATCCACCGATCAAGTAAAAAAGAAGAACCAAAAATTTAGTGTCTCACGCCAATAGAATCCAAAGAGCGAGTGAAAAAGTCAAACGCGTCATCTGCCTGAACAGGGAAAAATCGTGATTTTATTGAGGCCAATCAGCGACAAGTCCACAAGATAAAAAGGACCAATGACATTATAGTTGAGACTGTTGACATTTACAAAATACTTAGAAAACAAATATACCCAAAAGGAACTCAAAGTAAAAAAAACCCATTAAGATAAAATTAAATACATAAAAACAAAAGGTACAAAGAGATTTAATTATTTAGTAAAGATTGAATTAATCATTTAGAAAAGCTTATTAAAAACTTTAGTTCCACTAACTCCCATCCAGATCGCCACATACTGCGGAAGTAAAATATAATCGCTCTTTAATTTAAACTTTGTCAGACAGACTCCGCTACTCACCACTACCAGAAACTTCAAGGTCGATTGAAACTGGCTCAGTTTATAACCAACAGTACAAGACCACAGGTAGACCTCCACTGCAAACCGCTTTAGCATATCACTTTTTGTACGCATATTAACATTGTGCACATTCTTGTTACTGAATGGAACACGGCAATCACGGCAAAAGTAGACACACTTAAATGCGGCTGTCAATGATGTAATGATATCAAAATGGTGCAGCTTATCGTCGTGAAAATTCAAATTCAGGTAATCCTTAAAGGAATGTTCGGGAGGGGGTACAACTTAATTTGCAAATGTATGTACCGTGAATGATGTAACCCACGCATCCTACTTATTAGTTAGTAAAGCCCTGGGACTCTTATCAGAGGATGACTCACAGGAGAAGTACTTTATAAAAATCCGCTTTGTGTCACGCGTCTTCCACACAATTATATTTTCTCTCCTTCATATCAATATCTTTCACGTAACAAATCTTCTCCTCCTTTGGCCCACCCACAGAAAAAGTATGTCTGATGATATCGAAAATAGAATCATAACATATCAATCGGTAGAAACTTTAGACTTCAATTAAGATATTATAATGCCGGTCAGACCAAACCAACAAAATTGTAAGGTCTCTCGGACGAGAGCGTGAAGGACTTGGGTCTTCTTCTACCCGACAATTTGTACGGATTTATATCCTATAAATACTATTTGAGAGACAAGACTAAATACCGGCCATTTCTACTACAAACTTTTAATATAAACAAGCCTCCATTGAACAAGGAACAACTTACTGTAGACATAAAATTATTATAGAGTATTCTAGATCCTGTAGGAAAAATATTTTTTTTTTAAATGCGCCTGAAAGTAAAGGAAATACTTTTAAAATTAACAATCTTTTCTTGGCCAAGCTCAGTTTTGAGGGATGTGCTTGCCTTTTTGGTGGGGTCATTGGATATAGCTACTACTTTATTGAAAGCGTTCATAACAGTGCATGGGATATTCGGGCATAGCCGCTAGTTTGTATGCGACATTTAAATTTCCTTTGTATTTTTCTAACGACCAAATTGCCGCATGTAACACATCGAAGCAGAGTTTCACATCAGATTTTCTGCGAAAATTATCTCTTATCTTATGGAATGAAAGTACAATGTCGCATAAGATATCAAATTGAATATCTAAATAAAAACTCTGAGATATCTCAGAAGCAAAAATGTGCTCATATGATAAGTCACCATATTGTTCTCAGGAGACTTCAAACAAACTCTACCGGTAACTCCGAGTTACTAGAGCTGACGAGGTCGACCAGTAGGTGCATTCGCCTTTGCGATGACAAAAACTAGACTTATCTGTCGATATATATTGATGAAACTCGGCAATGGAGTTTTCTCAGAGCACGAAGGCAAGGTGTCCTTGAATAACTCCCAGATATGCGTCGTGGTCAAGGATATTCTGTAATTAGGCTATTTTATCTATCCTGATTTACTTATTCTGCAAAAAAAAACCTATTTCGTAGTTACCATGAGCAAGCTATTCTAGATCCAAAAATGAATCAGCTGATAAAATTAATGTTTGTATTTATGACCAGTTCGAAGCACCTTACCGAACTTACATTTACATAAGAGCTACCTTGTCTAGTTTTTTAAAATTTAAATTCCTTTAATCCATTCGGTTTACCCATTCACCTTCTTCAATTAAAATTTGAGCAACCTAATTTTGCCGCGTATTTTGAAACCACCTAAGCTGTGGAATGAAACCAGCATACAGGTAAACACTTTACAAAACTTTATCGTGAAAGGTGCATAACGGGAAATGGGTCGTGATACCAAGAATACCCATTTTCCCATCAGATCTTCCCTTCCAGTACAAATGCATGCAATCTACTATCAAGGTTTGCTATGAGATGACCATCAACACAGCGCAAGGACAAACCTTGGAGTGGCAGACGTCTATCTACGCAGCAAGGGTTCCTAACGTGGACAACTATACGTGGTGTGTTCCCGTGATAGTTCTAGCAGCAAACCTGTAGCTGTTGGCTCCTGATGATAAAACCACTAGCGTCGTTTACAAAGAGACATTGCCTTAAATTTTGTTATTTTATTTCCTTCAATTAATACAAATATTCTGTGTGTCTAATATCAAAACAAAAATAGTTCCACTACAATAAACTTTCTTATTTTAAACACACATCTTTTATCAACTCTAAAATTTTAATCGCGGTAATTTTTACCTAATAAATTGCGTGATCTCTTTTCTGAGCAAGACATTAAAAACTCTAGGTTTAGAAAGGTTATTGTTTTTTCTGAACATGTTTTTAAATCTGATACTAACGCAACCTAGGCTGAGGGCAACTTCTAGAATATATATAAGACTTTTAGTTTAAATAAGCTTACAAAATAAAACTATATTATATAATAAGTTTCTATAGATCAAAATATGAGTTTTTTTAAATACTTTTTGTTTTTTAATTTGCCTTTGAAGGTTGTTACCTCCATCTATTTATTTTTCCTTTTCTGTATGCCTACATTGCAAATACTTGTCTAGAAATGATTCTTTTGCAAAGCAAAGCTGTACCTGTAAACATTTATTCACAGTTCTGTATTCTTCTGATTCACTTCTGTTTTAGTTAATTTTGTGTCCATATTTCTTTCCTCACTTTTGAAATTTGTTAAGAATAACTTTTTTATTTTTTACTTATTGATTTTCTTCCTCTTTTAATAACTTATTTTATTCCATGTAGATTTGATGTCTTCTCTGTGCACCTTGTGTGTAGTTATAATATGTTAATCTATCATTAAAGTTTTTAAAAAATACGTTTCAGTGGCAGAATGGTCTAAGGCATCACTCTTTTGTTAGACCAGCATGCTGATAACGGGGAGATTGGGGTTCTAATCCAGGTCGGGTCTACTGAGGGTGGCTCTTTTCTAATAAAGATTTCCTCCTTTTCTTCCAATCAAAGGCGGGTAGACTCCCTCTTCATCCCTATCCCATAAGAGTAATTATCATATAAGCCTATACGTATAACCTGAACAGTAAGACGCATTAATAAAAAAAAGTTATTAAATCACAATATTATTTCTTATAAAGAACTTGAAACTGAAAAATAAAAAGCTCTAATTTGTGTAAAAAGTGGCTTAAAGTGAATTTTCTTGATAATAGTGATTAAAATGAGTAGCATGAAGAAAGTAACTAACTAAGTAACTAAAAGTGTATTTCTGTAATAAAAGTACACTAACATGACATAGCGTGTCAACGTAGTATTTAGTTAAGTGTAGTTTGTGGACTTGAGCCTGTTAGTCCACGTATTGTACGCAGCAATCGAAATGTAATTGTGTTTAGAGTATTCTGCCACAGAGAAAACTAAAAAATAAATAAAAAAAAGATACATTTACTTCGGAATACCTTAGCATCTCTCCCAGGCATCACTTTTAATATTATATACTCCAGTAATAATAGATACAGAGTGATGCACAGAGCAAATGGGGCATTTTTCCTTTCAGAGGGCAAGAATAATTTTAATAAAAGATTAAACCATAAAAAGTAAAACTATAATACAGAATAATGAGAATGTATTTAATGCATAGTCTAGATTTTATTCAAAAGTTCTACCACTACACACATTGAAAGGTCCCCTAAATTTCCAAATTTGTAAAAGATACAGTATTAATAGTCTCAATACATAAATGGACCCCAAAGCTAATTTATGTGTAAGCCACTGGGTACAGATATTACCGATTTTGATTAATTCTCCATAAATAAAATTAATCGTTTGATTGATATACATATAGAAGGGTAGTAATGATTTTATTCTGTCTAGTTTGTACAATAGAATCGTATACTGTATTTCTTGACACTTATTGGAAATAATAATGTTTTTCATACAGTAAGGCATTGCCTCACTGCAATTAGAAAATAAATTACTTCAAAAAACACAGTTTTCTTTTTATGAAATATACCTACCATGTGTTCTATACAATAGATTACATACGTTAAACATTGCATTGTTGATTTATTTTATATGTACAATTTAATTAAGTACTTTAAAAATACCATTTCACTATCATAACACTATTAATATGTACAATTTGATTTAACAAATATTTATAATTTTTCATAGTATCCGGTCATTTTTCAAACAATTATTTTTTCTCAGTATACATTAAATGTTTTTTTATTGTTAACACAAATTATTTTAGCTATACCGAAAATATTTCTGACTAGTATTTTGTCAGTCATTAAATTTGTGACATTACATTAAATTATGAGAATATTAAAAAATAAGTGTAGTAATTATATTTATGAAATAACTTTTCAATAACCTGATTAAAAGAACATCAGTAATATTAACATAGTTAAACTAGTTTTAAAATAATTAAATCATCCTTGTTGCCTGCAATATAATACTAAAGTCGATTTTTTTCCGTTATTTTATTTCCCTACAAGGTTTAAATAGTTTTTAGTTGGTTTCCAAGAAATATCTCAGTAATATAAACCTATTTAATTAAATGACAAGTTAATTCTTTGAAATCAAATTGTTAGACATCTTTAAACCTATTTTATTTAAAATAAAATACTAACATATTTTCCTTAAGGGTAATTTTTTTATCGGTAATAACGGTAGTATTTATCTAAAACACAATATTTTAGAATAAGGAAGCGATCAAAAGTAGCCATGTTTGTTTTAATAGATAGTTGTTTTGAAAAAATCATGTTAAAGTAACTATTTTATCTCCACAAATACTCTTCCACAGGATACGATAGTTCTGAAACTAGGGACTGGTTTGAAAAATCTAAACTACTAACAGCAAGTAAATGCAAGTATTGAAAAACATTATCTTATGTCTTACGCTGAAAAGTAAAAGTTCTATGACTTAAGACATAGACCCTTGGTCATTTTATTGATATAAATTTGTAGATTTAAAAATATTACAGAATTATCCCACCTTTTACAGAGGAAAGTTCTCTCCTTGTCAGAAAATTTAGTTGCAAACTTAATTAGAAAGATGAAAATCAGATTATAGGGCTTTTCGTGGAATCTGGAATTATCCTAGCTGAAATACATAGGTCGTTTGTACCAGGTTAATCATAGGTCGTTTGGACCAGGCTGCTTAGAGGAAGTTTGGCTAAACCAGGGGGTCCTAGCCGAAATATATGGGTCGTTTGGACTAGGTTGTTCATAGGAAGTTAAGGTGAATTAGGGAGTCCAGCTGAAATATATGGGTCGTTTGGACCAGGTTGCTGATAGTACGTTTGGCGTGAATGTGAATAATACCTGTTAATATTACTTTGGACGTTTGTTGGCTTCTGACTAACGTTTCTGTAGCCAGTATCTGTTTAAGCGCTGGTGACGAGGAAAGTGAAAGTTGTCGAAGTTATTATAACGAAGTGTGGTGACGTGTGTATTGTCGCAGACAGTTTCTAACTTAATAAGTGTGGCAGTCTAAGTGATGATGAAGTGAATTTTTGCTGTTTTAACCGTAAGTGTTGTGCTCACATTAATTGAGACGCTTCACTCTCAAAAGTTACTAATGTCAAAGGTTAAACTAGGTTAGGTTAGGATGGAAAATGTAGTTCCTCCTTGGTCCAAATGACTTCCCATTTACTTAATTAGGCTTCTCCAAACGTCCTGCTACATTGGTCCCAATGGGTCGCCATTTTGTGGGATTACGCCAAACACCATAGAGCCGATGATTCTTCGATCATTGTTTATTCTATAATTATGTTATTTATTACTCTAAAATAACTAATCATGATCTATGATAAAACAATTTTGAAAAGTAAAGTATTAAAATCATTAATAGGTTGTAATTTTATTACCTACTCCGACATTATATCAAAATTATTATTTAAAAAAAATCTATTTTTGTTTAGAATGAAACCATGCATTTTTATTAGACCTCGTTTTGAAAAGGCTTAATAGATTTTTAATGAGTAAATTATATTAATTTATAAAAATTTGAAACATTTTTTCTTCTAGTTACAAAGGCTCATCTATCTAAATATTATATATATATATATATATATCTTTGAGGTTGTAGAGTACTATAATTATTTAGAATGTATGTGTAGTGTGATTGTATTTTCCATATCCAATTGAGTACTAATATATGGTCGTAAAATCAGCTTCTGAAACGGTTTTATTTAGATTATCTAGGAATTAAGGAGAATATGGGTGGTCAGTGGGATGTCCAACTAAAATAAGATGGTAAAATCAACAAAGTGTTGGTTATAACAAAATAGACTACCCTTATTTTATTTTTCCAGAGTATCTCACTGCCCATACCATTCCTCTGATGGTGCACGTATGAGTAAGGTTGAATTTAGAGGAAATATACCAGAATTTGCGTAGCGAGAGCGGGAAATAATAGAAGAAAAACAGCCTAAGTACACCTATTCAATATTAGAAGCCCAGACTCCCCACTACTTAAAATACAAATTAGACAAAACTAGTGCCTTAGACAACGTGCTCGCGGTAACCCTTAATAAACTCCGTCACGGGACCTTTGTTTGAACCTTGGTTGGGTTATTTAAATACATCTGCACTCACCGATGGGGACGTGGGCAGAGGCGTCAGTCAGTCCCGCCCAGTCTGATTTGATGGTGACTGGGATCTTGTGGTTCGAATCCCAGCCAGATGTATAGCGGTGATGGTCCCTAGATGGTTCTCAGCTTTCACTCCACGCAAGGATATATTTATTCTAAGACTCCGCCTTTCTTAACCCTCGCCTCATTAGTGTGGATAGCGTGGATAGCGTGGATAGCGTGGATGAGTAGTAAGAGGGGACGTATTTACAGTATCGGATTAAGGCATGTGACAAATGTGTCCCCAAGGATAGGGTGCCCCACCTGATTCACAAATAAATCACTTTGAATTATCATATTTATTTTGTATTATTATATTTCATAAAATGTATTCCAAACTAAATTTGAAATTCCCAAATCGAATCCCTGTTTGGTCGTTTATTGTAGCCGATACGCGCCGTTAGGGGCGCTGGTAGCCTGGTATTGCGATAGTCCGTGCTTATAAATTAACGCAACCTTAGCTTTTATTAAACCGGAAATACTACATATCTGCAGACGGTACCTTTGACTTGTGACAGAGAATAAACATTGATTTTCTTTTGACAATCATTTCTGAGGTGAAATAATAAAATACTTGGCACAGGGCCCCCAAAAGTGTTAATCCGGGCCTGAGTATGGACGCAACATTGCATATGCAGTGTAACGAAGCTAGGAGTGGTTTGTAAAAATACCATAGACGGCCTTTCCAAGATGCTAATGACCCAGTCATGTCAAACAAAAACAAGCGCTGGATGGAATTCTATACTACGTCTGACATATTTTCAACAACAACAATTTTATACTAATAATGTAAATGACATAAAATAAATATTACATATTATTATGGGTCAATTAAAAAAATAAGTTACATAATAACTGAGTGACTATAGAAAAAAAAAGTCATAAATAATAGTAACTAGTTTCTAAAATATGGCCTCATTATAGAGTAAGGTGTTTTTTTATTACCGCGTCTTACTACATGTTCATGTTATATGCATATTTAAAAATAATAATAATATTTAGCACCGCGTCTTACTAACCGTTCGGGTTATACGCTTTTAGGTACTAATTACGCTAATGGATTAGGAATTGGGAAGGTTGAATTAGAAGAAATGAACCCGCATTTGCGTGGAGGGAGGGTGGGAAACCTTTTAGTAAAAACCGTCCCCAGTTCACCCGACCGAGATTCGAACCTCGATCTCCCCGTCCTCAGCAGTCAAGCTCAACACGACAAGCGCGTTAGCCAACTACACACCGAGGCGGGTTATACGCATATTTGATAACTACTCTAGGGTATGGATGAGGAAGGAAGCATTTTAGAGGTAATCGACCTGCATTCGCTTGGAAGGAAAGTGTCTGTGAAGTACAAATGTTACGACCCGCATGCTCTCTCTAAGGCGTTAATCTGCCAATAGAGTGGATTGCCAACAATGGAGCAATCAGGGCTTGAATCCCGGTTGAGTGTACTGAAGGGGTGTTTTTCCTAGATCATTTTCCACCCTCCCTCGACAGGAATGCGGCTATGCTTCCTCCAAATATCCCCTAACCACATTATTAGCATATTAGCGTAATAAATACAATGTGAATCCCAAACGGGTAATAAAACGCGGTGCTAAAAAAAAAGCTTGTTACGTATGACAATTTTTTCTAAGAACAGAGTGTATCCTAGATATATGTTGCCTTGACTTTCAAATTATGTTTGAAAAAAATAAATCCATTGATAAACTTATATTATTGAGAAATAAGCTAGAACAGTGTTTACTAAACTTGGACACGTGTACCCCCAGGGGTACGTCAAGAGTTTCAGAGGTTACGTAACGTACCAAAGAGCTTTGTTAGTCATAAAATATTTGTTGATAACAGTAAGACTGACAAACAAATTTAACCCGGTATATTGACGTGAAGTAATGTAATTTTATAAAACTTCCCTACATTACGTTCTATCAATTTGGATCAACCATTTTATACTTTACAAAAGCAAGTGTTTATTTAGTTTTTATTTAATGAAGTACTGAAAGTGATTTAGTTGGTTAGTCCATGACCCCAAAAGGGGTGTGTTGGCTAGGTCGTGACCCTAAAAGAGATACATTGACTATGCCATGATCCTGGAAGGGGCACGTGACTAGTGTAAATTTAGTAAACACTAGGCTGGTGAATATACTTCTTGGTCACCAACATATTCCTATCATTTTAAACGCAGCTCTAAACAGATGTAATATAATTTCCACCCGATATTATAGATAGTGTGGCATGCACCTATTTTATATAATTCAATATGTTGAGGGTAAGTGACCTTCAATATGAAGGTCAAACCATGTTTTTTATAACATCATTTTGCTGTATACTTTTTAAAATATATATATAAACGCATGAGATTAAATTGGAATGTTTTGAATTTCGAAGAGAACAATTATCTATTTAAACAAAAAACAAAACGAAAACAAAGGAATCACATTTTATTTCGTTACACATAGAGTTCACTTGTATTGTCAATATACATATTCAGTACCACAGCATTGACACAAAACACACGCCAACAGAGGGAGAGTTTTTTTAATAATAGTTTTCTTTGTTCTTTTTAGTTGAATCGTAGATTTGTTATCTTCACACGTTTGATATATTCACTCGATACTGGGTGGATGATTTAAACAGGCATTCAAAGAGCTATGATAATATTTGAAATTTCAGCTGACCGTTTTGGTTCATTTTTATATACTACATGATAGGCAAACAATTTATTTTACTCTCACTATATGACGTAATGAATTAGTAACGTCGAGGGGTAACCATTTTATGTGAATTTTATGGGTAGTTACATCAGTTGTTTCATAATTTTCGAGTGTTATCATACTGATTTAGGATGATCTTGGTGCTACACCCGTCAGGGGCTTAACCAATAGAAGAATTAGAACATGTGACCC
>CABEEJ010001462.1:80964-100149 GCA_901482245.1 Timema douglasi
ATGAAATGGAGGACCTACAGTTTAACGTGGAATCCGAACCACGGTGGAAGCCTGGAATTCCCCACATTCACAAGATGTCTTGTCAGAGGTGAAGGAAGGGTTTGGTAATCAGATAAATCTTTGCCGGGACCGAGGATTGAACCCCGGCCGCCATCATAGAAGTCTGACACCTTACCTCTAGACCGCCAGGTCACCGGCATGAAAATAGGGATCGAACCAAGGTACCTTTTTGGTTTTAACGATCCGAATGGATACTTAAGGCATCAGGATTACAATATAACATTAAACAATATGGGAGGTGGATATATACGGGATGTGATCCCGATGGCCTTTGCTTCAACGACCCACATGGAGTCTGAGGCGTCAGATTCTCAATATATTTTTATCATTTAGCACCGCGTCTTACTACCCGTTCGGGTTATACGCTTTAAGTACTAATTACTCTAATAGATTAGGAATTGGGAAGGTTGAATTAGAGGAAGTGAACCCGCATTTGCGTGGAGGTAGAGTGGAAAACCATTTAGGAAAAACCACCCCTAGTTCACTCGACCGAGATTCGAACCTCGATCTCCCCGTCCTCAGCAGCCGAGCTCAACACGACAAGCGCGTTAGCCAACTACGCCACAGAGGCGGGTAGATTCTCAATATAAAACTTAAAAAAGTCAAATAATATTGGAGGATACATGTATACGGGAAGCGAACCCTGTAGCCTTTGCTTAGATGGCCCACATTTGAGACAAGGTGTCAGGCTCGCATTATATCACTAATAGTAAGAGAGATACATGTATAGTAAAGCAAACATAGTGGCCTTTGGTTTAAACAACCTGCATGGAGAGTAAGCTGTCAGGCTCGCGATACTAAACATAGTCATATAATGCAAGGGAAGCATAGACATAGACGGTAAATCTTGGCTTCGATGAAACACATGGGGCTTAAGAGGCCAGGCTCGCAATATATATTGTTTCCCCTGATATTTAGTACTCAACCAGGCTATAAGAATCTTATAATTACACTAACAAGGCGATTATGAGGAAAGTGTAATTTAAATTAAATGTACCCACAATTTTGTGTAGGCAGAGTGGGAAAATATTCAGGTAAACCAACCCATCAGGACACCCATCCGAGACTAGAACCCCGTTACTGGCAAACCAGATTATACGAGCCTGACATTTACTCTGCATCCCCACCGGTCCGGGTGAGGGATGGCTTGAGGTTCAAATATCAACCTGATACGCTGGGGATAAATGTTGGTTTGGTTTTCCACGTATGTTTTATCATTTGGGTTCTCCCATTCCTTCTCCACGCTAGTGCGGGTGCTCTTTCCTCCAATCCCTCCTGTTCTTTCCTATCCCTTATACTAATCCTATTTGCTTAACATACTATTTACAAATAATTGACTTGGTGTGACAATGCTTAATACAGAGGTATCCAGAAACGTTCTTTGCTCACTACACAAAGGCAGAGTCTGTTATGGACGTGTGAGAATGTCAGATTTTTAGTGTTATCATTAAAACAACTAGAGTGAGCATTACTGCCGATATTTAAAAGCTATTCACTCAAAAGTTGCTTTTTATGAATCGGATATTTAAATTGCCCTTTATAACACACAAACTCCATCAGCACACGAATTACAAACTAACACAATGTAGGACAGTACTCCAGATATTATACACAGCACTTGTGATTAGATATTTATCTATTGAATGAACCTGTTTACAAATATATATTAATAACATGAAAAGTCCATGTGTGTCTGTTTGTCAGGAGCGTTGCGCGATATCTTTGGCACATCGAGGTTTGAAATTTTAAAATTAGTAGCTCCTGTGTACGAACATAATGCACTCTACAGCCAGAAAATTTAGGTGTTGATTTGATTTTTTAATTAATTGAAAACTGAAAAGATGAAGAAATATTAAAGCCGCGAGAAGGCTTGACTATAATATTTCATAACAGTTGTGCAAAATCATGTAGCCCAGGAAATGACACTAGAAGCAGACATTTTGAAATTAAAATTTGCCCCCTTTGACCTTTTTGCCCATTTTGCCCATTTTACCCATTATATCCACTTTACCCTTTTAATCTTTTTAACCCTATCCCTTTTAGGTGTTTTAATCTATTTTACACTTTTTAACCTCTTTACCCTGTTCTCAAAAGTTAACTAGATTAAATTATTATCTTGTTAACCCTTTATGCCCTTTGTGTTTTTTACACCTTTTTACCCTAAAATATTTATCTGGGCCTAAGCCGGGCAATAAATTTTAAAAGGCTAAAAGAGTTCAAAAAGGCCCAAAGAGGTAAAAAGTAAATCTAATAAAAAAAGGGCAATAATACCAAAATGGCATTATGTCCAAAAAGGACAAAAATGTCAAATATATTAAAAAGGGGAAAAGGGTTATCCTACTATTGAACAAAAATGATAAAAAGAGCAAAAACTAAATCTAATAAAAATATAAAATGTATAAATGTTAAAAGGAGTAGGGCCTATAACAAATAAAAATGGTAACAATATTAAAATGTAGTGAAAGGGCTAAAAAGCATAAAAAGTCTGAAAAGGCAGAGGGAATAATAAAGATAAGGAGGTGTAAAAGGGGGTAAAAATGATAAGATACTTTTGATTGAATTTAATTATTACAACCCTTTAACAACCAATAATTTATGCTGTTTTTATTAACACCGACAGGCTGGATTTCAAAGTATTTTCTATAGAGAAGTTTAAATTGCCCTTTCTAACACACAAACTCCATCAGCACACGAATTACAAACTAACACAATGTAGGACAGTACTCCAGATACTATACACAGCACTTGTGATTAGATATTATCTCTTGGATGAACATGTTTACAAATATATATTAATAACATGAAAAGTTCATGTGTCAATCTTCTAAAGAAATGTCAGTTTTTAAAACATGTTCAGATTATGACATTGTGTAGGCCTATAGTAAGCTTAACATCAGTGTTTTGTCACAATTAAAATCAATAAAAGGATTAATATTTAAACATAATTTAAAATTTAGAAGATGTGGTTACTATTCTTTGTGGTTAATTGTATATACTAAAAATAACTATTGATTTCCCGAGCGAAGAACGGATACAAAAGATAGTAATAAATAAAGTTCATCTTTAATAGGAAGGGCTATGCTGGCGGACGGGGTTCAATCCTCGGTTCCGGCAAAGATTTATCTGATTACCAAACCCTTCCTTCACCTCTGACAAGACATCTTGTGAATGTGGGGAATGCCAGGCCTCCACCGTGGTTCGGATTCCATGTTAAACTGTAGGTCCTTCATTTCATCTCACAATCACCGTACCTTTACAGATTAGCGTAAGTGCGTATAACCCGAACGGGTAGTAAGACGCGGCGCTAATAATAATAATAATAATAATAGGAAGGGCCTTTTAGAAAATAAAAATACATCTTTTTTGTTTGACCAAAATTATTAACATTTACTATTTTAGATGTGTTATTTTAAAGTTATTGATAAAATCTATCAAAGATGACCAAAGTTATTACCATATAACTTCTAAATATCAGCTTTAAAAAATAATACATCGAATATTTTTGAATTTAGGCCCCGGGATAGATGAACAGATTTGTAAAATACACGTTTTTGGGCTTAGGAGCATAAAATGTATAGTTAATTTCAAGCAGGAATTTTTTCCAGCTCTGCATCTTACTACCCGTTCGGGCTATGTATTTACTAATTCCGCTAATGTGTTAGGGGTAGGGAAGGTTAAATGTAGATGAATTGTACCCGCATATGCGTGATGGGGGATTAGAAAACTGTTTAGGAAAACCACCCTCAATACACCCAACCAGAATCCAACCCCGATCTCCCCGTCTTCGGCAGTAGGCCTATAGTTTTATTGAAAGAGTAGAGCCTTAGACCATGCAAGTGCCGAAGCGTGAAAGAAAATGTTCACTCACAATTAAAATAATTTATATTTATATGAAAAAGTAAACAAATTAATATCCGATAGAAGCCAAAACCTTCTTAGATTTCTTAAAAAAATACTCCAAAAACCATTTTAAAAACCATGTCTCGTTGAAAAGTCTCGTAATTTTCGAATCATGTATCATGAATTAATGTTTCAAATCCCATTGGAGGCTTATCTTGAACCAATATAGAAAGCTTAGGAGGCAGGGAGAGTGGGTTTGGGGGAGGGGGAAGTAAGCTTACGAGTGTAATGAAGTTGAAAATTTCCCTTTCAAAGTGAGCAATAACAATGAACGGGACAGAAGCGGGTAGGATGCGATTTCCCCCCTCCCCCCCACCTCACCAACCCCCCAAAAAAACACGTACCATCATCCAGATTTTCTCTTTCCAATGGAATGGAGAGGGGGGGGGAGTAAGTCCTCCAATGGAAGGGGGAATTATTGGGGCAAGGAGGGGGTCGCACGTGCATCGGAATGACCTCATCAGACTCAATATCCCCCCCGCCCCCTACTCCCTGCCTTTCCCCTGACCCATCTATCTTTTTCTGCTAACAAATTAAACAAGTGTTTTCCGGACGCAGCTTTTGCAGACTTTCAAATGAGATAGAACAGCTGGAAAATAATGTGATGACTCTACGTGTTCTTTTTTGGTTCTTTTAAAAGTTTGCTTGTCTTTTTAAATGGAAGGGGGAAGAACACCTCCGTAGATCAGTGGTCCGAGTGGACAACTACATGTCTGGGGAATCCTGATTCGATCTCGGGTGATATTTATTTCCTTTCCAAGTTTCTTATTTTACCACCCATCCAGGTTATCGTCACGTTTAAATTAACGGGGTATGTTTTTTATTTATTTATTTACCACGCGTCTTACAACCCGTTCGGGCTATACGCTAAAGTAATAATTACGCTAATGGATTAGGAGTTGGGAAGATTGAATTTATATGAAGTGAACCCACATTTGCGTGGAGGGAGAGTGGAAATCCATTTATGAAAAAACATCTCAGTTCATCCGAGAGATTTTAACCTTGATCTCCCCATCTTTGGCAGTCTAGCCCAACACTAAATTAGCGTGTTAGCTAACTACTTCACCGAGGAATGGGGTATGAATGCGGAAGATACAATTTGAGAAGATATACTTCCTTATTCTCTGAGAAAACAAATAGCGTAGCGGTTTGAAAGAATCATCTCGGTATATCCGGCCGGGATTCTATCCCCGACCTTATCGTCACCTGCAAGCCAGACCAGCAGAGACCAACGCCTTTGTTACATGTCTACGGGTGCGGCATCAATGTTGGTTTTGAAGAATATATTTACTATTTGTAATCAATCGGGTTTTAGCACTATGGTTGGTTTGTGTAAAGTTACACATGTTGTCTTAGGTTAAGCTAGTTTATAGTTAGAAAGTTGTTATTATTACATCTGTGAGTGGAAAGTTTTAATCAAATCCTCACGTAAAAAAACAACAACTGTGACTAGACCTTATTCATAGAAAAGTAGGTATAGTGTAAATACCATGTTTGTCAAATAAATAATGTTTGTAAACCTTAAAACAGTGACCTGGCGGTCCAGGCGTTAGGTGTCGGACTTCTGTGCTGGCGGCCGGGGTTCAATCCTCGGTCCCGGCAAAGATTTATCTGATTACTAAACCCTTCCTTCACCTCTGACAAGACATCTTGTGAATGTGGGGAATGCCAGGCCTCCACCGTGGTTCGGATTCCACGTTAAACTGTAGGTCCTTCATTTCATCTCACAATCACCCTACCATTACACATTAGCGTAAGTGCGTATAACCCGAACGGGTAGTAAGACGCGGTGCTAATAATAATAAATAATGTTTGTAAACCTTATTTTAGCATATAGGCCTATCCAGAATATTGTAATCGTGAAAATGTCTGAAAACTATAATATAATAGGCCTATATTTTGACTCTTTAAATGCTACAGAAATCAAAATCATGTTCTTTTAAAATTCTCCCTGGTTAAAAAATAGAGCCAAAACGGTTTGATTGATATGGGTTCGTTCGTTTGGATGTTATTTGTAAAATCATTATTTATATTTTAGAGTATATATATCTCTAAATTGAAGTTTTTGGATAATTTTTGAAAAAATTGAAATTAAAAAAAATGTATCTAATGATTTTGTTCAAAATCTATATTTGGGGAGTGTTTTACATGATAAATAATTACAATGTGAAGCTGTTTTCTAGGAAAAAAATAGTTGGTGATTTAGTTCGGCAAATTTAGAATAGTTCAAATATGTCTAGGACAATTTTGTTCAAAATGGGTATCTAGGGTGTGTTTTGCATGATAGCCAGCATTTTATATCTTTTTTCGAAGAAAAATTAATTTAAAGGTAGTTACTGATAAGAGATTTAGAAACAAAAACCCTCTTCAGAAGCCGAAAGGTCTAAACCTCTAAGGCATCACGCTCGTGTTAGACTAACCGGCTAATGCCGGTGATATCAGGGTTCGAAGCCTAGTTGGGTCGACTTAGCGTGTTTTTTTTACTAAAAAGGTTTTTCACTCATCCTCCACACAAATGTGGGTAGATTACCTCTTAAATGCTTCCTTCTTCATCCCCACCCTAAACGTAATGATCATATATGCATATATTATTATTATTATTATTAGCACCGCGTCTTACTACCCGTTCGGGTTATACGCACTTACGCTAATGTGTAATGGTAGGGTGATTGTGAGATGAAATGAAGGACCTATAGTTTAACGTGGAATCCGAACCACGGTGGAGGCCTGGCATTCCTCACATTCACAAGATGTCTTGTCAGAGGTGAAGGAAGGGTTTGGNACAAGCAGTCTTGTCAGAGGTGTAGGAAGGGTTTGGTGATCAGATAAATCTGTGCCGGGACCGGGGATTGAACCCCGGCCGCCAGCACAGAAGTCCGACACCTTACCCCTAGACCGCCAGGTCACCTTATATGCATATAACCTGGACATGTGGTAATACACGGTGATTACAAATTTATACCTACTATATGATTCTAAATGAGAAAGTAGGTATGAGTGTCTCGTACCGTTAAATGTTTAGTTGTGCAAGAGACAGGCTTTCGACCGACAGGTAGACGAACACTTTACCGACAAAGACAATGTATCGAACAACCTCAAGTTCATATCAACTACTTGTCGTGTGACCGTAGACACGTCATATTCTCACTTTGTAGTGCACATCCAAACTTTGTAGACGCTCTCACCCGAAACCTAGACACGAACAAAGCGCCTCTTGTGGCCGGCACGGGAAGGTCGTCGGCTGACGTCACACAGAGTAATGGCGCTTCTGTTAACGAGGTGTCTCTCGCTAATGGATGCTAATTGCTCGGTAGCTTTGTTACCTTTCCCAGGAGAAACAATGATAGCTTACAGTACGGGGCGTTGGATGCACTCATTACTCCTGTTTATTTCGACTTGACATGATAATTATTAATGATATTTAGTTGGGCCCGTGATATCAAAACTAAGGGTCGTGGCATGCTTTGAGTGCGGCAGAAATGCTTAATTTTAGTATTTTTACTATTTTAATAGATTAATTGGTACCTGGCGGTCTAGGGGTAAGGTGTCAGACTTCTATGTTGGGGGTCCGGGGTTCAATCCTCGGTCCCGGCACAGATTTATCTGATTACCAAACCCTTCCTTCACCTCTGACAAGACATCTTGTGAATGTGAGGAATGCCAGGCCTCCACCGTGGTTCGGATTCCACGTTAAACTATAGGTCCTCCATTTCATCTCACAATCACCCTACCATTACACATTAGCGTAAGTGCGTGTAACCCGAACGGGTAGTAAGACGCGGTGCTAATAATAATAATAATAATAATAATAATAATAATAATAATAGATTAATTGTTTACATTTATTATAAGAAAGTGCCATCCGCATTGGTGATAGCGTGACCTGACATATCGGTTAACAATCTACGGCACACGGGCCCGATCTGGCCCACCGAATGATTTTATCTGGCCTTCAAACTACACACATCTTGGTTCATTGTCCTATTCTATCAGCCCTTAAAGGTTCTTCGGGCTTAAAGATTTATCTAAAAATGAAAATGATTTTAAATAATAAGAAAACCCTTACATACATGAACGATCAGAACTCAGAAGTACCATAATATTAGTTAGAAGTTGCAGATAGACAACCCAGTAGTATTTTTAAAAATAATTTTAATCAACACGAATTTTTTTTCTTTAATTTAGCACCGCGTCTTACTACCCGTTTGGGTTATACACTTTAGTACTAAATACGCTAATCGATTAGGAAGTCTTATTTTAGAGCAAGTGAACCCGCATTTGTGTGGAGGGAGAATGGAAAATCATTTAGAAAAAAAACGCCCCAGTTCATCCGAGCGAGATTCGAACCTCGATCTCCCCATCTTCGACAGTCTAGCTTAAAATGACTAGTGCGTTAGCTAACTACGCCACCGAGGTGGGTTAGTAAATATTGACACTGATATCACTGAGCTAACAAAACAATGCGAGTGACAGTGTTCTCATTAGTTTTAGTAAAAAGTTTCTCTCACTTATGTAAAAATATTTCTTGAAATAATATATCTGTAACTTGTCAATTAAGAATTAATGTTAATTTTTACTATTGACAAGGAATATTTATAATTTCTATAATTTACTGTACGAAGTAGAATTTTTAACAATTAGGTCTAATAAAGGACTATTTTTTTATGAATATAATGGTTTGTTGGCTTTTAGTAAAGCTGCTATATTAAAATTAAACAAACAATAATTGTGGGCGTCAATGTTGTCCTCTGTGAAGTTTGTTATTTGTTTCTATGTCGTGTGTGTTGACGAGAGCCCCTCGGGGCTGGTGTCAACTGTCCGTCCTATATGTTTCTAAGTGTTTTATTCATGTTTTATCTGTATATGTTTAAGTTAAGAAAATAAATAAAAACCATTCAAACAAACAAACAAACAAACAATAATTGTATTTGTAAAGATTTACTAAAACTAGTAAGAAATATATATAGAGTTAAAAATTTTTTTTAGATATTTTTCCGAGCCCAGTTATGATGCAACTCGCTTTGAACAACAGCTTCAAAATCCTCAAGTAGGCAAATCATTAAACCAACCCAATCAAACTTAGCATAACAACCTTCCATATTAAAACGGTTAAAGGTTCGGACATTTGCAAAATCTCGTCCAGTTCATAAATAGGGTAGCGCTTGAAGTTGCCTAGTTCATGAACTAGCCAGTCTATAAACTAAGCAGCAAGAGTGTTACTCTCTTCATGAACCGGCCAGTGTATAAACTAGGCAGCAAAAGCGTTACTCTCTTCATGAACCGGCCAGTCTATAAACTAAGCAGCAAAAGCGTTACTCTCTTCATGAACCGGCCAGTGTATAAACTAGGCAGCAAAAGGGATACTCTCTTCATGAACCGGCCAGTCTATAAACTAGGCAGCAAAAGCGTTACTCTCTTCATGAACCGGCCAGTGTATAAACTAGGCAGCAAAAGCGTTACTCTCTTCATGAACCGGCCAGTGTATAAACTAGGCAGCAAAAGCGTTACTCTCTTCATGAACCGGCCAGTCTATAAACTAGGCAGCAAAAGCGTTACTCTCTTCATGAACCGGCCAGTCTATAAACTAGGCAGCAAAAGCGTTACTCTCTTCATGAACCGGCCAGTCTATAAACTAGGCAGCAAAAGCGTTACTCTCTTCATGAACCGGCCAGTCTATAAACTAGGCAGCAAAAGCGTTACTCTCTTCATGAACCGGCCAGTCTATAAACTAGGCAGCAAAAGCGTTACTCTCTTCATGAACCGGCCAGTCTATAAACTAGGCAGCAAAAGCGTTACTCTCTTCATGAACCGGCCAGTCTATAAACTAGGCAGCAAAAGCGTTACTCTCTTCATGAACCGGCCAGTCTATAAACTAGGCAGCAAAAGCGTTACTCTCTGCATGAACCGGCCAGTCTATAAACTAGGCAGCTAAAGCGTTACTCTCTTCATGAACTGGCCAGTCTATAAACTAGGCAGCAAAAGCGTTACTCTCTTCATGAACCGGCCAGTCTATAAACTAGGCAACTAAAGCGTTACTCTCTTCATGAACCGGCCAGTCTATAAACTAGCCAGCTAAAGCGTTACTCTCTTCATGAACTGGCCAGTCTATAAACTAGGCAGCAAAAGGGATACTCTCTTCATGAACCGGCCAGTGTATAAACTAGGCAGCAAAAGCGTTACTCTCTTCATGAACCGGCCAGTCTATAAACTAGGCAACTCTCTTCATGAACCGGCCAGTTTATAAACTAGGCAGCAAAAGCGTTACTCTCTTCATGAACCGGCCAGTGTATAAACTAGGCAGCTACAGCGTTACTCTCTTCATGAACCGGACGAGATTTTTTCCCCGATAGGTTAAGGTGGGATGGGAGAGAACGTGAGAAAAGGTCAGTGATTTTTCAGTTTTTATGGCAAAACATGTTTTTTGCCAAAACAAATAAAATATTGTTCCCGTACAAACCTAGAGTTTATAATTTTCTTCACATGTTGATATCAACAGTTTCTGAATATCTGTCATGAGTATTGTGGCACAATCTAACTTTAAATGCAGAGAAAAAGTTGACATTCAATTCCAAAACACTCTGGACAGATATTCAAGAAATGTTGAGGTTCTCATGTGAAGAAAATTAAGTTCTATGTTTTTAATGGAGCAATATTTTATTTATTTTTGCAAAAAAAAAAAATATTTTGCCATAAAAACTGCAAAAAAAAACTGGCTTTCTCGTGTCCCCTTTCATCCAACCTTAAATTGACAAACGAAGAAGTCAGTTCACGGAATGGGCATACATTTGCCCAGTTCATTAAATAGCCCATTTAACTTTTGGAGGATGAAGCATATAAGCTTTACCCGAAAGGATATTAAGAAAGGTAAAAGGTTACAGTAAAGTGTTGAATTAGAAAATAAAAAATAGAATAATTAAATTGGTAAAGACAGTAACGTTACTTTTCGTTAAGGCGGCGCCTACCACTTTTATATATTTATTATTATTATTATTATTATTATTATTATTATTATTATTATTATTATTAGCACCGCGTCTTACTACCCGTCCGGGTTATAAGCACTTACGCTAATGTGTAATGGTAGGGTGATTGTGAGATGAAATGGAGGACCTACAGTTAAACGTGGAATCCGAAACCACTGCGGAGACCTGGCATTCCCCACTAACACTTTTTATTTGAATCCAAACATTAAATATTACATTAATGTTATGTGGGGGAAATGCTGTGACTTTTTAAACTTTTGATTCTTAGTTTTAAACTTTTTTTAATTGTTGGAAACCTTCCACGTTATTTCATAGCTATAATACAATTTTAATGTTTTTATTGTAGTTTTTCTGCCAAAGCCCTAAAACTTTAATAAACGTGTGAGATTTTTTATAGAAAGATTAAAATATTGTAGACCGTTCTTAACATTTTTTTAAAACTATGAACTGTTTATTCCTAACCAACTCTTTCAGAACGGTTTATTCCGATTGACAAGCAGTCTCGTATTTGGGTGAATCGAGCTACAAAAGTTGACTTTGCTCACATATTAAATAAATACCAGTCAACATTGTTGATTATTTTCTGCGATCTCTCAGTCACGTTAGGAATTATTATTACAGTATATAAACATTTTATAATAATTATAATAATTATAATTATTATTATTTTGAATGCATGAGATTTATCAAAGGGTTACTATGGTCTCATAGACAAAAATTAGGATCAAAACTAGCAAAAGTTTGAAAATCAGTGAATTAGGCCATGCGTTTAATTTTAAAGTATTGATATTAATGGGCGTCCGAAGGAATATTTCTGGGTGAAATAGGACAAACGACATAAATACATAGCCAACATAAATACATAACTAGGCCGTTCTCTTACCGGGTAGGCAAGAAACCGCGCATATAGATCAAAAAACAACTTCGTACTCATCCATCCTCACTAACTTTCTTCAAACTTCCCTAGCCATGCATACTCCCTCCACTTCAACAATATCCATGCACCGAGTCAGACATATTCTTTTATTCTTAAAACTCTTAATGTTTATCTTTTTCACCCATTCATCTACAACATTTAACCCCGTCTTACATGGCCTACCCCTTCCTTTTGATCCACACACTCTACCTTCATATATTTGCTTCGTCACTTAATCCACACTCATCCTCTCAACATGCCCAAACCAACGTAAAGTCTGTTCACCGTAGGAATTGTTTTCTGAAAGGCCTTTTTCCATACCATAAATCTACTATATAGTAGGATATTGGCAGTAAAAAAGACCTTTCAGAGAGTAATTCCTACCGTGAATGGAATATAAGCCGTATCTTTCACATTGACGGCTGAGGGCTGGGTGCGGTGTCTGTTCTATATTTAAGTTAATTGATAGGTCGTGTGCTGATATAGTCTGCTCAGAAAGGGTAAGTTAAATACCTCAAATAAATTAAAATTAATTAATAATCGAGAGCCTATTGTATACTCTGATTTTAGTAGGAAAAATCATATGGAAGGCCTACGGGGTAGGATTGTGGTAGTAAAAAAAAGGGCCTTTCAGATGGTTCTTCCCACCAACATTGGTGTGTATTTCTGTCTCTCTCGGTGTGTTTCCCTCACCTAGCGTGTTGAGGCCGTAGTGCGCCTGGTAGACGGTGGAGCCGTTGGACGACATGGTGGACGTGATGGGGAGCCCGGAGTTGAGCCCGGTACCGAGCCCGGAACCTTGGTTCAGCTGCCCGATGGACTGACCGAAGCCTCCCATGGACACCCCTCCTTGGCTTAGCTGGCTTAGACCTGGGGACGCACACAAACTGATTTATTAGTAGGATTCTGGTAGGAACAAGCGCTTAGGAAATATAAACATATATTTGCGGTCAGTAATGATGGCATTTTACTATTATTAATAATGTTATTTTAAATGTATTGATCAGATCTATTAAAGGTGACAGCTGTTGATAACATGACTTGAAGTATAAATACGTGAAAGTAGATATATAAGGTTTTATAGCCGTTAAATAAGGTTCTTCCTATTACGATTGTACCCTTCCTTTACCTTGTAAGATAACAGGCATGCCTTGCATTTTGCCAATATGGTAAACATTTTAAGATAGGGACATAATGTAATTAATCAAGATAAAAGCCCGGTCCCAGTTAGATGAATCAAATCGAATCGATGCGCGATATACCAGAAAAGTATTCTTTCCTCGTATTTAAATGGACCCGCTCACACGTAGACTAATAGAATCGAAGCGAAAAGAAGTCCCTCGGAGAATAATTTCTTCGATCCGATAGCGTCGCCAGGTGGAGTTTGTTTCATCGGTTATTTCCGGGTAAGTTCGAGGACATTCGGGAGATTATTGTGGTGTTATCGCCAAGCCAGGCTGTGAAAATATTCAATAGTCGCGTAAGAGTGTTTCGTTTGTATTATTATTATTATTATTATCACCGCGTCTTACTACCCGGTATGGTTATACGCACTTACGCTAATGTTTAATGGTAGGGTGATTGTGAGATGAAATGAAGGACCTACAGTTTAACGTGGGATCCGAACCACGGTGGAGGCCTGGCATTCCCCACATTCACAAGTTGTGATTAATACACGTCTTGTCAGAGTTGAAGGAAGGGTTTGGCAATCAGCTAAGTCTGTGCTGGGACCGAGGATTGAACCTCGGACCCCCAACATAGAAGTCCGACACCTTACCCCTGGACAGCCAGGTCACGTAATCAAGATAAATAAATGAGTAGTTACATATATAATATATATATATATATATGAGTAGTTGCATATATATGAATGAGTAGTTGCATATATATGTAAATAAATGAGTAGTTTTATATATACATGAGTAGTTACGTATATATATAAATTAGTAGTTACATATAACTACTCATTTATATATTTTTATTAATACATTGTATTAGTTTGAATTTTAATTTTCCTCTTTTGGGTTTAAATATTACTTCTTTTATAAAATATATATAAACAAATATTTAAATAAACAGGGAGATGAATCAAAATCTAAGTATGAACACAGTTATATATAAATAAATATCTAGATTATACATACATTTATATATATTTCAAGATAAATTGTTCTAAGAATGCTAGGCCAACTGATTGGGACCGTACCAAACGAACCTGAAGTCATCCCAGAGACGCCCCAGCGAGTATCGGCAGCACCGAACATGCCCGAAGAGCACAGCCCGTCCGACATGGAACCGAAGGGAGGGAGCCCGTGGGACGGTAGGAGGGCGCCGGGCGTCCGGAACACGTTGGTCGTCTTCTTTCGCTTCTTCCACTTGGCCCTGCGGTTCTGGAACCACACCTGGAGACACACAACCGCAAGTCAGTGAGAGTCAGACTTATTAGGGTAGTGGGAGGATTTAAACGTGCTTTATCAGGGTAGTGAGAAGATTTTTTTGCAATGAAAAGTTTTTAGTAATTCAAATAGTTGCGGATATACGGAAGTTTCTGCTTCTGTAAAGTACCTTAAAATTAATTTTCATGGGAAAATGAAAATAGTCAGCTTATTTATAATATTAATCAACGCCCAGATACGAATTTTAATCAAAATCGTTAGAACCGATTTTGAGAAAATTAATTTTTTCTCTTTTAGCCCTATATTAAACTACTCTTATTTTTAAGTTTAAACAGACACACAGACGGCATTGCAAAGACCAATTTTAGGGTTCAGGGGGTCATGAGACGTCGACATTCATCAACATTTCAGGTTATATATATTTTTTACGGTTGCAATATTTTACCCTTTGTGTTCAAAATGTTAAAAAATATATATATTTGCATATAGCATGAAAGTTATTGGTTTTATAAAAATATGCTTCAAATAAGATATTTGTATCATATCTTAAAGAGTTTAGGAGATTATATATAAAAAAAAAGCTAATTTACACGTCGACCGAAGCCCTTGAAGTCATTTTGCCGAAATATTGAGAGTGGGCATTTTGCTTAGAATATTTATAAATGTTTAGAAACGAAATTTAATCAAAATCGTTAGAGCCGATTTTGAGAAAATCGACTTTTTCTCTTTTTGCCCTTCAGAAACTACCCTTAATTTTATGGTTAGATATCCAATTCCAAAAACTCCTCGGGGCAACCCTATGAAAACCCTAAATACAAAAATTTTAGGCTGATCGGTTAAATAGTTTAGGCTCTAGTTGAAGGTACAGACAGACAGAGATTTAAAAACCACTTTTTCAGTTTCGGGGGGTCATGTCGACAATCATCAACATCTTAAGTTCAATTTTTTTGCCGATCACAATACTTTCTCTACCTGTAAGATAGCGAGGAAGTAAAAATCGACTATTAGTGTGGTTACATTTGCGTAGTTATATTTTCAGTTAGCTTACGGTTTAGCGTGTAGATAATGTTTATTTAGTTTTGTTCCATAGATAGTAAATTTAAACCATTTATTTTTATATAAATGGCAACCATTCCACTTTATTTCATTTTTTGTTTCTTAGATGGTTAACACTTGGAACTCTTAGGTTTGTGTGTACATTTGAATTTTGTGGAGTAGGCCTACTTCTATTTTCTGGGTAGTATAAATAATAAAAATACCCAATAATCCCTTATTAGAACGATTGTTTGTTTGATGCCAGTAAACTCAAAACGTAATAATCGGATCGAGACGGGACTTTTCCTGTTGCACAGTAAGTTAGTGTGGGAAAAACTGGATGAAAGTAGTGAACATTTGCCACGGCTGGTATTGATGGTACAGAATATTGCAAGTGATTTGAACGTCGTAATGGGGGGAGGGGGGGGAGGGGGAGCCCATGTTAATTCGTGAATAATTGTTCGCTAATAAACATTGTTTTCGAGTATGTTTTAATTCATTTTCAATCATTTGAAGTTGTAAAATGTGTTGAATAATTGTGTTTTCCTAGCGAAGTCACGGGTTAGTGTTACTTTAATAATAAATTACTCAAAGTTGTGTAATATTTTTAAAGCTTCCACTTAATTTCTAAAGTTTTAATTTTTTTTTTATTACATACATTTTGGGTAACCTTAAGAACAAACTTAGTTTTACAAACAAACTTAGTTTTACAAACAAACGTAAAATATATTTAAAATTATTTTTTTCCCATACAATTAACATTGTATAATCCGAAGTCATACCCCCACAATGGTATACTGCGAGTAAGCACTACTATCTAGCTTCTAAGCTATTCTACGAGAAAACTCTCTGGCCTGCATTCTGTTGTCAGATCGCGGAACCTTCGAACACTCGGGCTGTGGCTTCGCTGGCTCAATATAACGTTTATGCTTTGTTGTATTTTAGCATCACGTTCGGGTTATACGCTTATGTAATAATTACGCTAATGGTTTTAGTTATAAAGGCTATTTTTTTAGAGAAATTGTACCCGAATTTGCGTGGATTGAGCTTGGAAAATCATTTTGATACAGGCGGCCGAGATTAAAACGTCGATCTCCCCGTCATCGGCAGTTATAGTTTATTGCGAGAGTAGCGAGCTAGACCGTGCGGCCTCTGAAGCGGGCTTTATGTTCTGTTAAAGGATTAGAATAAATGTTTCTGTAACAAAAGTGTTGTGCAGTAAGCCTTGAAACAAGTTATAGTGAACATCGAATAATTCATAAATCGCTTTATTTCGCACCTCACGAAGGAACTTCTTTTTAGTCGGAGTTATATCAAATAGTTTTAGTTTTAGTTTGTCATAAACTTCGTCAAATGTATCAACGTTCGACAATCATCTTTAAAGCTTGGAACTTACAATGTATTTGTACTATCGGCAGCATAAAGTAAAGCCCCAACCAAATCACTGATGGCTGTGATATCAGTTATAGCTCTTATCAGCCGATATAGGGATGTGACAAACGTATCGATACTTTACTAATATCGTTATTTTCCTTTCAATAATTTTTATCGATATTTTTAATTAATTACCCACCTCGGTGGTGTAGTTGGCTAACGCGCTTGTCGTGTTGAGCTCGACATCTGAGGACGGGGAGTTCGAGGTTCGAATCTCGGTCGGGTGAACTGAGGGTGGTTTTTCCTAAATGGTTTTCCACTCTCCCTCCACAAAAATGCGGGTTCACTTACTCTAATTCAACCTTCCCAATTCCTAATTTATTAGAGTAATTAGTACTAAAGCGTATAACCCGAACGGGTAGTAAGACGCGGTGCTAAATATTATTATTATTCTAATTAATTTATATTTTAATTTTTTTTTCCAAAACCGAATACATACATTTTAATGAACTATATAACACACAAATACCTATAATTTTTTTTTAGAAATGTAGAGTTTTGGACGGATAACCACTGATAAAATTAATAAATGAGGAAAAATTTCCAAAAATCCCCGCAAAATATAACTTAAGTGTTTAGAAGGGGTTTGTTAAATAGATAAATTAAGGCATATAGAGTTTACAATTTTATAGATATACTATTTTAACTAAGTTTTAGTATGCTGGTGTTTAAACAATTATTATTGTTTGGACACCAACTAAACAAACACATATTTTCAGTTGACATTCTTATATTGTATTTGTGTAAATAAAAAAATAAATTGGTCATAATTCCATCTGAAAAGATGTGTTTGTTTAATTGTAAAATTCATACTGTTTGATAATACAGAGAACTCTATATCTTAGGGTTATTTATGTAGTGCAAGTAGCTCTTGTAGAAGGTTTGTTCTTCCAAATCAGTACACTTGGAGGGTTATATAGTTAAACGGCAATGGTTCAAATACCCGTTTGATTTTTCTACATTCATACGAAAATCACCAAATTAAGATAATCTTTAGTTAGTTAAAAAAACTAAGAAGGAAATTAATAATGACTATAATAAAAAAAATACACAAAACAATAATTTTACCGGTTGTTCTCTATGGGTAATGAAACGTGGTCTATCACCTTACATGACGAAAACAAATTTAGTATGTTCAAAAACCAGCGGCTTATGAATATCTTTGGTCCGAAAAGGGATGAGGTTACTGGGGATTGGAAGAGGTTACATAATGATAAGTTATATAACTTGTATTCATCACAAGGCCTTGTTAGGATAGCCAAGTCTCGTAGATTATGGTGGCCAGGACATGCAGCGCGAATGGGAGAATCTAGAACCATGTTTAGTGGATTGACTGGCAAACCCAATGGGAAGAAATAAACCCAGATGGGAGGATAACATCGGAATGGACCTGAAAGAGATAGGGCGTAATGAGGTAGGCTGGATAGAACTACCTCTGGATAAGGATAGGGGGCATAGTTTTGTAAGTTTGACAATTAACTTTCGAGTTACTAATGCCATAGAGCAAGTAAGTAAATAGAACAAACCAATATATCTTAGCTAACCATCTGTATCATTACCGACCCATGGGTGACCTGGCGGTCTAGGGGTAAGGTGTCAGACTTCTGTGCTGGCGGCCGGGGTTCAATCCTCGGTCCCGGCACAGATTTATCTGATTACCAAACCCTTCCTTCACCTCTGACAAGGCATCTTGTGAATGTGAGAAATGCCAGGCCTCCACCGTGGTTCGGATTCCACGTTAAACTGTAGGTCCTTCATTTCATCTCACAATCACCCTACCATTACACATTAGCGTAAGTGCGTATAACCCGAACGGGTAGTAAGACGCGGTGCTAATAATAATAATAATAATAATAATAATAATAATAATTACCGACCCATGATGTAGTGGCCAATGCAACCTGATACGAGTCTATGGGTCCTGGGATCTATTCCCAGCTGATACCTTGGGTATTTTTCCTGAAAGGAGGACTATCCCAACAGTTACCAGGGTTTGTTTGTTTGGTTAGTTAGGCTTGAGTTAGGTTTAATAGTTTCCACTGGTTCCGCACCCTCATATTCACTATCACCATCATCTCAGGGTGATCTTACATGCCACCATTGACACGGGAGATGACTTTACTTAACCTACGAAGGAGGTTGTGATACACCTTTGTATCGCTCAATAAAAACCTGTCGACTTTGGCTTGGTTTGAACCCACGAGCCTCGGGCCCTGAGACTAGAACATTATCCCAAGACGACTGAGGTCGACAGTGTAATCAGATACCACGTGACTACTGGTACAGGTAAAATGTCTATATTAATAATAATAATAATAATATTTAGCACCGCGTCTTACTACCCGTTCGGGTTATACGCTTTAAGTACTAATTACGCTAATGTATTAGGAATTGGGAAGGATGAATTGGAGGAAGTGAACCCGCATTTGCGTGGAGGGAGAGTGGAAAACCATTTAGGAAC